>JBBPFP010962988.1:0-14488 GCA_037974795.1 Kaempferia galanga | reverse complement strand
CTTCAGATGACCTAATATAACTTTCGGATGACATAGTTGAATTGTCTCATAAGCTTGCTGAACCTTTGGATAGAAAGGTGAGATATCTTCTCAGTCGTCAGATCACTTGACCAGATAGTCGTGATCAGGATGCAATCTCTGCCATGAAAACATAGCAGTGGCGAGTCATGAGGCAATGTATCAATTTTCAAACAATTTAAATTGTTGCAGTCGGATGTACAAGTTAAACAAGCACCACCATGTCGATGGGCTCGGACTCAGTTGCCGACACCCTCCATGGTTCTTTAACATCTCAGTCTTAGATCCTGACATCCTAGCTCGGCCTCAACTACGGACATGCATCTCAATCTTAGATCTTGGCATCCTAACTCGGCATCTGCTGCAGACATACTCTTTAGTTCTATCACAGTCTCTGATCTTGGCTTCTGACATCCTCCATTGTTCTGTATCAGTCTCAAATTCTAGCATCCTAGCTTGGCCTCAGCTTTGGACATCCTTCATGATTTTGTCTCAGTCTCAGATCTCAGTATCATATCTCGCCTCAGCTGCCAACATCCTCCATGATTCTGTCTTAGTCTCAAATGGCCAGTATCTTGGCTTGGCCTCAACTGCCGACATCCTCCATAAATCTATCTTAGTCTCAGATTCTAGCATCATCTAGTTGGCTCGGCCTTATCACCTACACTGCCCCTGGCTCAACCTCAGGTCCCAACTTCGTCTGCTTTCAAGACTACTCTGAAATAGCTTCATCTCCTCGTCTTCTCATCTTCAAATCTAGTCTACATTCGCACAGTCTGCTTAAAGCATGTGAAGAGCAGTGCAATCCCCTTATCGTTAGAGTCATTTCTCAGTGAATATTCCAAGGCGTGTGGTGCTGATCGAATGGAAAGGCAATTAATAGGCTATCAAAATTAGTCTCCTAGACGATCTACAGCGGATAAGTGACGCTTTGTGAAAGGAATGGCAGCTAATAACTGTCAAATTTGATCCTCTCGTCGGCTCATACGAGGACAACAACAAGGAGATATGTAGAGAGAAGGTGCCCTCCTGATAACTATATAGAAACTCACGAAGGTCATGATAAAGAGAGATTCTATCTTTCCAAATCCTGACCAGATTCTCTCCTTTTTCATCTTCTTTTTCTTCTCGTATATCACCTCAAGTAAATCCTAATTTGAGTGTCCAGATGACCTTGGAATATATCCCACAACCCGTCTAACCCTCTTTTGAATTGTATTTCATGCTTGTTCACCCTAATCATCAGCCATCTTCAATGAAAGTAGGCATCAATAAATTCATTTACTTACCCTCCACGATATTTAATCGGAATACCTATCATAGCATATTGTAGCCTAATTTGTTTTGGTGCTGCGTATCAAGTCAACTTGATCATGTCAATCTAGAACAATGTTAATACCATTCCCAATGACATGTAAATGAGTCTTTTAGGATTTAGATAAAAAAAAAACACGTGTATCACAAAGTCTTGAGCGTGCGTGCCAAAAGGGTCGATTGACACCTATCAAACTGCATGTTCCAACCCTAAACTGATAGGAAGAAATGGACAGGGACATGCATGACAACGAACAATTGCTACAGCTCATCAAACTAAAAATCCAATTGAAACCGCGTGCGTGCGTGCGTGCGTGCGTGCGTATATTTAAGATATATGGATTTGAGCACATAGAAATCTACAGTGTAGCATGGGGCAACAGAAACAAAATGTTACCTTTTAGTTACGCTACGCTATGGTCGATCCTATCTATTAGTTGCACTAACTACAATCCTTAATTTATTAACAAGATCCCTTTCCCTGGATCTTGGGAATCTATCCCCATTATTATTAGATCATCCACGACTCGTGCAAAAATTCAAACTCCCTAAACCCTTAAACCACCAAAATGAAGATTATCTCCTGCTATAATCTCCATGACCCATACTCCTGATCCATTAGCCTACCCCTATAATTCCATTATCTAATCAAATATCGCTGATAAATAAAACGTCAACTTCTCTACCTCTATATATTGCACTGTAAGATGCCCTTTGTTGAGTATCACTTCACTTCGGCACTCATAATGTCATCGATGACAGGTCTCGTCTTGTTCTCCTTATTACTCTCAGGTTTCATGTCCTCCTTTGCAGATGTTGCCATGCACGAGCGGTGGATGGCGCAGCACCGGCGCATTTATAAGGACGCGGCGGAGAAGGATCGGCGATACCATGTCTTTAAACGCAACGTCGATCACATCGTCGCCGCCAACAACAACGCGAGTCGCATGTACAGGCTCGGGCTCAACCAGTTTGCTGACTTGACAAATGATGAGTTCATGGCTCTACGTGCTGGATCGAGGCCAAATGCAGCGAACACGGCAGCGGCGTCTAGAAGCTTTGGATCCGACGGCAATGCGTCGGCGTCCGTGCCTGCCGCCGTGGACTGGCGGAGCAAGGGGGCGGTGACTCCGATCAAAGATCAAGGAGAATGTGGTAAAACGATATAATTAATTAAAAATTATATTAAAAGAAGGCTCCTATAGTTCAACAATTTATGTCATTTTGTCAGCATGCTGCTGGGCCTTCGCAGCAGCGGCAGCAACTGAGTCCATCATCCAGCTCCGAACCGGCAAACTCATCTCTTTGTCGGTCCAAGAACTAGTAGACTGCGACGTCACCGGCAAGAACAACGGCTGTCACGGTGGCACCATCGACGGCGCCTTCGACTTCATTGCCCGCCGAGGTGGGCTGACGACGGAAGCAAACTACCCTTACACAGCGTCAAACGGCAACTGCAACCCATCACTAGCGAAGAAGCCAACGGCCGGAATTAGGGGCTACGTGAGAGTGCCAGACGTTGGCGAGGCGTCACTCACAGCGGCAGTGGCCAGGCAGCCAGTGGCGGTAGCAGTCGACGCCGGCGGGCTGGACTTTCAGTTCTACTCGAGCGGCGTCTTCACCGGGGAGTGCGGGACGGAATTGAACCACGGAGTGATAGTGGTGGGCTACGGGAGGACTAAGGGAGGAAACAAGTACTGGATAGTTAAGAACTCGTGGGGAGTGTCATGGGGTGAGAGAGGGTACCTGAGGTTGCAGAGAGATGTTGGTGCCACTGAAGGGCTGTGTGGCATTGCCTCCTACGCCTCTTATCCAACAGCATGAGTCATATATAATGGAACTATACCTTGACCACAAGGGTTACAATAAATATAGTGCCAAGAAGTTTTATATTCTTCGATGAATAATATACAATTTATCAGCTGAACAAACTCGTTTCGGGATGGAAGACCTATAAAATGCAAACCAATAAACAATGATCTTGAAGCTAGTAGTTCTGCCGGAGGAAGAACTCATACATGCTCTCTCGCTGCTTCAATTGATTGCAACAGGGAACAGAATGGTTCCAGCAAAGTGTGTTCATATTAATAACTTTAATCAATCATTGGTAGCAGCAGCAGCTAGACGTTGGTGCCAAAGAATGACTTTTGACACCTCTACATTCCTGTGATGGTTCTCAAGCAGCGATCAGATATTTTCTCTAAAGAGTTTTTTGCCCAGAAACTTTCCCCTTTGTTTCGATGCACTTGCACTTAGAGCACTCTTTTCTTTATGGTCATCGTCGAGGTTTTCTGACTTTTCAAATCTTTTCCTTCGCTTGGATGCACTTGCACTTCGGCTACTCTTTTCTTTATTATCACTGTCAATGATTTCTGGCTTCTCTCTTCTGTTTTCCCAATGTTTTGATCTTGATAATCTTTTCCAGGATGGTATGCTGTCACTGTTGTTGTTCAGCTTCTCTCTAGGCAGTGGCTCATCGTCGACCAATTGCCAGTTATACACATCACCTCCATTCTCAAAATGATGTGCTTCCGTCATTAATTTATCGGCTCCTGAGAGAAGGTTGTTAAACGTCAGTTGTCCATCACTAGCCCCTTTGCGATCAAAAAGGACTGGATCTGGACGTATAATGTTCCCCAAAATGCCACTTTCTGGACCCAACCGCATGATGGCCTTCACATCTGTTAATGTAGAGTATGCCGCTGCAAATGCAGATCTAACCTGCAGCAAGATAGAACATTTAGCCAGAGTTGCAGCTTTGAATAATCAAAAATCTCACTAGTCACTACCTGAGAAGAAAGAAATGCAAGGTTATGAACACAAGAAAAGTTCATGGACATACAAAAATAATTCACTATATATTTGAGATCTATAATATGTAGTTCATTTATTACCACTGAAATAGGAGAAGCATCTCTATCAAAAACAGAGCTTACCATAAAGTAGTTGTAGGAATTCTTCCCGAGGTCATTGTCTGGTGCCTAATTCAGTTTAATTCAAACAGATAGAACATCCATTAGTACACTAACCATGACTAACAAATAACAACAAGAGTGCAGCTGGAAAAATACCTGGGGATCCTCAATGGATAGCAAATATGATCTCTCCGAGTTGAAAAACCTATGGGAGCAAATATCAGTCTTGGAAAGCACATTGGAAAAAAAATGATATTACCTACTAAGTCTGTATTAACATCATTTTGCACAAGGCAATGGTACCCTCTATCAGTCTTGGAGAAAAACACCCTTTTGGCGTTGCAAGATATACCAACATTGCCAGTGTTTAATTTTCTTCCAAAAAACTCGAAGAAGCCAACCTATTCAAGGAAAGAGGGGGAAAATCATGAGAATTGAACCATTGTGTTTAATTGTCTATCTAGAAGTCCAAAGTTTGGTAAATGGGACTATATGAATTTTCAAAGTGAATATTTCATCATGAAGATGGATTTAATCTTAACTTTTGGAACTAAATAGAGAACCATGACAAATATACAAAAAAGCCCTATGTTACACAGCTGCAATTCCCTTTAGAAACTTGCACATTAAAACTTAAAAAAGAGCATGCGTTCGGTACAATGTTAGCCTATGTGGAAAGATATTCGATAGTTCAAGAATGTCTTTAAAAAGTAGAAGTGATTTCTTCCTCTATACAAAGATTTAGAACAAAGGGCTCTGAATGTAATAGAGTAAAGCAACTCGAACATCCTTTCATATGGAAGCCTGTATCAAATAAAAAGATGAGCAGAAAACCGAAAGCATCAGTTGTAGAGGCTAGTCATAGCATGGTCTTCATGGTCCTTTTGTGGAGTTCCTCATTCATGCAGGAACTTGAACATTTGCATCAGAGATTACAAGAATAAACAGACAATAGTAGTGTTGCATCAATTTTCCCCAAATCATGAATACTTTGATCCATTATGAGAAAACAGGAGCACATAATTAACTTCAACACATGATCATTATCTCATACATCTAATATACATGTCATGTTACTTTAGGTTATAAGTTATCATAATATACACGTTCATTGTTACTACCTCATATGAGAGCAAGTATGGACACACTTATTTGGATCACTTTGACAATGAGCTCATCTGCCCTGTTCTTAACAACAGACATCAATAAGTAATAAGCATCGACTCTAGAGGTGGAGACCCAAAGATAGTGACCTCCTCCTTAAAGGATTGCTACTTGATAGCCTGGATCACTTCTGTGTTTGGAGATGTGATCTGTGCAGGCCTGAGGAGACCCATATGGCAATAACAAAGGTGGAACAAGGTGGTGAAGGAATCACACAGTTGAGGCCATCACTATAACATGTTATGAATCAAGGCCATGCAAGAATAGCCAAGTGTTATGTAGAGGGAGAAGTTGTGTGGTACAAGGAGCAGAAAAATCATATTGTGTCAGGTTTTTCTGTTATGGCATAGACGATAATTTGAGATTTTGTCCATGTATAATAGTAACAAAATTCTCTTTGTTGTGATTGTACACGTAGGTACCCTTGATGAAACACAAAAATGTATGAGACCGTACGTATAGGTACTTTTATTGAACCACATGAATCTATTCTCCCTTTCTTGTCATGCATTATTCCCTCCTGCCATTCGCGTTCCTTGAGAGTATTCTCTTGTTTCCGCAACACATGGAACTGTTTTTCTCCCAAATAGAGAAGCTCAAGGTCGAGTGATCATGAACATTTCTCTAAAGATATGACTCAAACACACACCCAACAACTAAATACATCATGTGAGACTACACTGACAACTATACAACTAAGTGCTTACATGGCAATGACAGCATCTAAGTTTAGAGATCATCGTAGCATGTAGCTTAGTTAGTATCATCACCGTGTCATGATTGTGTTGTTGACAAAGGCAGCATGAATATATTCTTTCTTAGATGGAGGAGTTCAAGCATTTAATAATCCCACTTATACAAGGTACTATAATATATATTGTAACTCATTCTAAACAAAAAGATGTAGTATTTCATAAAGATCGAATACTTTGCTGCCATATTAATGAACTCAAAGTTGACATATAAGCATAAATAAATGAAAAAAGTGAATGAGACGACAGGAAACATATTAGTGCAAGTCATACCAATAGAATGCCCAAATTATCTTCCATATGACAGCGTGAACCGTGTGAATCTAATCCACTCCAATGCATCTACAAAAGTGACTATCGGGTATTGGATGACTTCAATAATGAATCCACAAGAATAATGCACTATTTACCTGTAAGTATACTATTAGCATCACAAGAAGTGCATAAGAACCAATACCACCTGAATAAACCTGCGAAAAGTCCAAAAACAGTGTCAAGGCGGTGCATCCCCTATGATCTGAAATAAAATCCCTTGGTTCGGTAGAACATAAAAAGTTTATTGTTGGCTAGCTTTAATTGATGAGGAAGAGTTGCAGCATTATGCATGAGCAAGCTGCAGGAGGTTGGTTATTCTATCTACTTGTTCAATTGTAGTTCAGTTCAATAAATGATTAGCAGAACATAATTAGAAGAATTCATTGAACATGACAGAACCTCATTCAGTTCCCTTTGCTGCAGAAAAACCTTCAGGACTAAGCACAATGGTCTTAAAGGAGGCAGTTTCTGCACAGCATCCTAACCAAGCAGAAAAAAAATAGTTCAGCAAGCTAGTGGATACCAATGGATCTTTATGAAAAACATTGTGGCAACTGGTACTTAATTAGCTAAAATAAGAAAATCTTACGCTTCTAGCACATTAATTCCTAATAAACGATAGCATTGTCATATTCTTTTTATGAAAATCTTCCAATGACTAGGACTAAATGAGGAAAAATCAAAAAAAAAAAAAAAAAATGTGAAAGATGAGCAAGTGGGAAAATTCCTTGATGATAAATTAGATAATCTTTGGCCTTTAAGCAACATCAATAGCAAGGACAAATCCTGTCCATAAACCCTAAATCATGTCTTAAAAGTGAATAAAGCCATCTTGTAACAACACTACACAACAGGAATGCTATTCCTCAAATGTGCATTTTTATGTATTTGAATTCCAAGTTTCAGGGTAGTATATGTTAAAAAATCACCTCAGAGCTTCTTAGCAGTGAACAAACATTATGCATCTTAGGTTTCACGTGGACTCCTCTACTCAAGCAAAAATCTACACCTGAACTAGGAGAGACCCTATATTATTCAGAATGCTCTGCTTCAGTGAAATCTTAGTTCCTTTCTTATTGAGCTCCATAATATTGAACTGTGTGATCCACCCAGAAATTTAATATATCTTTTGACAGTCTCAAAGCACTGCTCTAGTTTATTTCCATGTGTCTTTTGAAGCATTGGTGGTATTGCTAACTAAGTTGATAAGCAAACTGGGCAAGCTAAACAGGAGAGAAACAATGCAGGGAAAAATCATGAAGATTTTGAAGTTCTTCGAGATGTTGTCACATACTAATTAGTGTTTCTAAGCAAATGGCCAGTATAAATTTCGATTGTTTGCCTAGATAATTCCTGTTGATAATTTTGTGTATTATATATGTAAGGAAGCAATGAGAAAAAGAAAATCTTGAGCTTCTACTATAAAGTTGTATGCACCTATTACCAGACAGTTGGAACTTGATATTCTTACGCCATGATGTTTTTGGCAATATAGTTGCATATTGTTACCCTAGCAATCTACAGCAAACCTGTTCCCTTTCAGTAGATGACTCAGCCAAATACAAGCAGCTTTTCAAAACCTTTGTTCAAGATAAATAACAAAAGCATATGATTACCCAGTGATGTTCCTTTCAATTACCTTCATATAATCAGCAGCTTTAGGTCCATTATCCACATCAAAACTGAAAGAATAATCAAACCTAAGATTTAAGTGTTAATTGTCCAAAACAGAGAGAAAAAAGAAGAAGAAGTAGTATAATTAATCTAGCATGAAATAGCAAGGATTATAATACCATAAAAAACTATTGGTTATATATAAAGAATTGGTAAAAAGAAGATTGAATAACATCAGTCTGATAGGACAACCCATGGTAATTTCTCAAAATATGAAGTTTGAATGATATATCCATCATTATAATTGAAAAATAAAGAGTATTCTTGGTCAGCCCTAAAGATAGACTGATTGTGAATATTCTTAAACAAAACACTGTAAAACATATTAACAGTGACCTGTTCCAAAGAGAATAAATATCAGTTTGTTCTTTTCCACAGCTATTTGCAAGGAAATCATAACAACAAAATGAAGCCAAAATAATAATGAAGAATTATGAAGAACAAGACAAGAGTAGAGAAAAGGACCAACAGTCATTACAAACCAAATTTTCAGAGATTTATGTTTCAGAAGAGTCTATAGAAACAGAAATATTAGCTAGCTGAAATATTTAGAGAAAATTTTAAACCTGATATCAAAAGCTAGACCACTTTTCTTCTCCATGAATTTTATAATTGGGATTCGAGCCTTTGCTATAACCTAAGATGAAAACAAAGAAAAAAAATGTTAATCCTTGAGGATATAGACCACACACTCGTATTGATGCTTAGTGCATTAGCAACTATAACTGGATTCAACAGAAATTTCAATAATATAAACTACCTGCACTTTTTTAGCAACACTTCTTTGAGATAATGCTCTTGCGAGAGCATAAAGCCCAATTTGTGGAGTCTTCACTTCTGAATCAAGAACCACAACCTAAGAAAAAAAGTTAAGATAGTCAAACTTAAGAGGCATAGAAAGTGGTTCAAGCTTAAATACTGCAGAAAAAGGATATTCATCACAAAGGTATATTGTGTATCATGTGTAGGGGCGCAAATGAATCCGAACATGTTCGCGAGCTTTTCGAGCTGTCTCGAAAAATATTTGATTCATATTCAAATTATCGAATTCCAGCCAAACTCAAACAAGTTTGATAGTTTTTTCAAACTGAATTTGAACCTATAATATTTTGTTCAATTGTTCATGAGGCACTCGTGAACCGAATTCAAATCGAACTTTGATTATTTTTATACAATTTTAATTTAAATATACTTAAATTAAAGTTTGAATAATTTGAATCGAACTCAAATTTAAGACATTTCAAACTTTAGTTTGAATCTACTCAAATTAAGGTTCGAACAATTCGAACCGAACTCGAGCTCGAATCCTATTTGAATCGAACTCGAGCCAAAAGTACTGTTATTTTCGAGCTTCGAATCGAATACGAATGTCATATATATTTTTAGAGCTCGAATACAAATATCAATATTTTCATAGTATTCAGCTCGTTTGCACTCTTAATCATGTGGGGCTAAAATGTTTGCAAGTTAGCAATAAAGGTAATTTGTAGCCGTCAAATAATTATTGTAAATCCTAAAAGATTGAATTCATGTAAATGGTCCTTTTCTTGCCTAAGAAAATTTTGGAATATTCCTAAAAGGACATCAGCAGTTTGCATGAAGGGTGGATAAATGTATCCAGAAAGATAAAAGCAATTAAAAATCAACAAATACAAGATTGGAGAAAAAGTCAATGATTATCTTCTGACGGGACAATTTAATGAAAAATAAAATCCAAGAAAAAGGGCAAAGAAGGAATGCCCCGCCTTTGGTTTAAATATGATCCTCAGTACCAATATTTAATTCCAAGATATGTGAACCTGTTACTTCGGAAATTGCAATACTTAACACCGCTAACATTTTGCAATGCAACACCAAGTGATGCAAAATTTAACTTTATGAAGGCAAGAAATTAATCGCTATTAGATTGTCAAACATGAAGCTCAAAACACATTTAAAAAAGTAAAAAATCTAAGATAAGGCAATTCCTATCAATCGAAGCAACAAAAAAAATTACAAGTTACAAACTGAAATAATTTCTAGAGATCTATGACTTACATCGATATCACTTGTTGGAAGGTATAAACCTGTCCTAAATGATCCAAAAATTTCAACCTAGATTACAGGGGAAAATGCAAATAAAGGCAATTTAGATATCTCAAAATCAATTGAGCAACTCTACTACAAGTTTGAAAGAGAAAAAAAATGAACATACTCTGCAGTGAGGCCAGATATTTTTTATAATGTCAGATATGCATTGCACAGCTGCACTTCGTGAGGCTTGTTCCTCTGGAGTTGGTGAGACGAAATCACAAAAATCAAGTATCTCTGCAGAAATCAAATAACTGATATCAGTACAATGGTTGTAAAATTTGCATGAAATTTAAAATATAAATGCCAATGATGAGGAAAATAACCATAGCAATGTGAAAGGAATTCAATGAACCAGTTATAAGGGTAGGGGACAATTTGACTTCTAACTTGATTCAAAATATAACCTAGTAGATAAAAAAACCTGCTAGCACAGAAAAGGTAATCTTTTTCACAACATATAGTAGAAAGCATTGACTTCCAAAACCTCAAAGTGGTAAAAAATACATAGTCAAGAAATTATTCAGAGCCACCTATCAAGGAAACTGAAATTTTTACTATTGAATCTAACCAGATATAATAGCGAGTTTGATTGTTATATTAGCCAAGTCTCAAAGCTAATATTAATACCACTCTGACCAAGGTCCAAAGCCCACTTCAACCAGGGTAGTACCAATCGGATTGGTCCATAGTGAGGCTAGCTTATATGTCATATGCAGGAAGAAAATTGATTGGTACTGCTTAATAGAAAAATGGCTAGTCATTTAACAATTACCAATTCAAAGACTCAGTACAAGTTTAGTGACTGGAACCTTTGGGCCACAAAACATTTCTATTTAACTGCCAAAAGAATAATTAATGAGATAATTAGCATACATGCTCTTCAATCAGCTTGAAGTTCTGATGTTCACTACGCTATTCCTAGGGTTGCCTTCACATTACACATATCCTTTTGATATCTTCTTGAATGTGAATTTGTCTTCCATGACTTCAGATCTCCAATATTTTTCTCATAGTTATACCCTTCTGAATCTAATTAGATTTAAATGAGACAATGGTCACCTTCTCACAATGTGCTATGTCCTCCCTAACCCAAGGTTTCTTTTCAAATTTGCATCAAATGTCTCAAACCTCTTCACCTAGTCAAATATGCTTAAACAAAATTCAAATGTCAAGTTATAAACAATGCATTACCTTCTTCAGATATGATATGTATGATAACATATCCAAACCCAATTATCTCCACACTGTATTGTATACCAATATACAACAATAATGAACAAAGATATGTAACATGGATCAGCCTAAACCTACGACAAAAAGAATACAAGCTTACATGATACGAGAGAAAAAAGTATACAGAAACCTAGACAAGCCAATATCCACATTGTATAGAGAAACAATCATAGTGTTTAATATCTACAGAGCAAACTCTTCTCTACAGTCTCTAGGAAAAATTGTAGGAAAGCTACTCGAAAAATTGGGACTAGAGAAACTTGGGACAAAACACTACACACTGTGTTCAACCAACTTGTGCCTATCGGACAAGAAGTATTACTTGTTTATGCTCATGCACAGACGTGCAAATGATCTAGGCTGCTTGATTAAGTTAGGCATGAACTGATCTACTTGAAAGTTCACCAATATCCAACTCTGATGAAACTCTACAAGGTTGTGTTTACATTGATGGATCAGAATAAAAATAGAGGAAAGGATGACAGAAGAGAAGAAACTTTGTTGTTTAATAGAGTTAACAGATAAAAAGAAGTGAAATAGACATGGCCACTCCTTTCCATCAAATTTATTCCACTTTAAAAAGAGACAATATGAAATAAAACTCTCTTCCTATGGTCTCCCCTCAAAAACAACTGAAGCATGTCTCTCCTCTCTATCTCGTTCTTCACTCAAGTAGACATCAAAAGGGAAGATTAGTAATTTCTGCTTTGCTTCTCCACCGAAATCGAGACAACATAAGGTTTTTGTATATTTCCAGAAGGTGAATATTGAACGTGTAAGCTACAAACTAGGTAACAATTAAAAGAAAATTGATTGAAATAAACTAGGTTTAAGAGTGTGCAAGTATCGTCGACTAATCTGATAGCTCTGAACATTAGAACAATACTGAAGTACGAGGCCAACAAGCAAAAAAAGACAATCAAAAATATGATTTTTTTCCACCCTGCAATTTCCTTTGAGAATATATTTTATAGCATGGATGGACCCCAATAGCCATGAGCATAGACAAACTAAATTCCCACTAAAAGAACAACAACGAACAAACATTCAAACTTTTTACCCTTGTGGAGCTGGAGCATGGGACTCTTGAAGCGACAGCCAGCACGAAAGCAGGCTAGCTCAGAGACTCGGCCATGATCGGCACTTAGGGGCGCGGCAGGCACAGATGCCGACGGAGGCGTCTCGAGAGGCGCGGGTAGCTCGACGGTCCTGATGGGATCGAGGGATAGGTAGTCGGTGGCAGCGATCTCAGAGAAGGAACCGGCCGAGGAGGTGATCTGATTCCGAAAGACGGAGTACGACTCGGCAGGGTGTGGATCGTCCTCGGGAGAGTAGGCGAGGGAGCAGACGGTGTCGTACAAGAAGGACCCGCTTTCGCCCATTCCCGTCGTTTGCTGTGCAGGAAGCGAGGCCAAATCCATGGATAGAAGAAGAGTTGCAGGGCGTCCCAGGCGGCGGCGGCGGCGGCGGCAAGATAGTTTTCCTGTTTGAGTACCCTTCACGGATCTGGGTTCGCGTTTTTAGATTTAGTCTTATTTTCCAAATTTCATGCCCTAAAAAATTTTTTTTATATAAATTTTCGTTATTCTTAAAATATGCGTAACGGATAAATTTATGTGCTCTAATTCAATTGCAACGAAACCAATGTTCCGTTTACTTCAGGGAGCAAATCGACAGACGGATAGAGTCTATGCTATCAGGTGTAATACTATCCAGGGGTAGATAATGAATTTATCCACATATTGAATTTATCCGTTTATTAGTTCCAAACCGTCAATTTGAATGTTAAATTAAATTTTATCAACCTCTATAAAGATGAATCGACTACCCGTGCAGCAGCGTAGGTCAGCCCGTAGCTGGATTGGGTTGACCTACAGATTGAGAAAAAATAAATTTTCCTCTCAAATTTAAAATTAAAGTGAAAAATTCATTGGGCTCATGAGTTTTATCCATCTAATTCATAATCAAAATTAAAAATTTTAATTTTTTTATATATATTTTAAATTTTTTTAAAAATTTTAGGTAGGCTCATAGGTTAGCCGGTTGAGCCCATAACCCACCTTAACCTGGGTTGGAAATTTTAGAATCCGTCCAAATAATGAGCCAGTCCATACCACTCTAGCCTATACCACCTCGACCCACTAAATAACTAACTCATCCCGCTACAGGACGCCCCTTAACAGCTTGTGCTCCTCATAAATTAATATACTTGTAGAAAAAGTAAAACTAAAACTAAAAAATATTTAAAATTTAGATTTATTATTTATTATTTGATAATTAATATTTTATTTTGATTTTAAATAGAAGATAATTTTTAAAATTTATTACACAATTAAAATAACACATACACTTTTGTCACTGATCCCGTAAGGCAGGAAGGACTCCTAGGGGACCACGTGACGGGTGATATGGTCGCCAGTGGGGTTCCAATAAGGTGATACGTGGCAAAGGATGTGGTTGCCAACAAGACGCCAGGTATCAGATGATATGGTGACCAAAATGATGACACATGACAGTGATATGGCGTCTAGCATGTGAGTCAAGTCAGCACAACCTGCACACCGATCCTCCCAACAGAGGTGATGGACTGGCTGGAAGCTCCACCCAGTTGGGCGATTACCACAATAACCAAGTGCATCCCGTCTGAACGAATAGGCGGCTCGGCCAACCAGAGCACCGGTCCTCCCCAAGGAGGTGACGGAATGGCCTGGAGCCCCGCTTGGCCGGACAACTTTAGAAACAATCAGCAGTGTATCCCGACGGGTGAGCAACTAAGTTGGCAAGCACACCGGTCCTCCCTGCAGAGGCTATGGAATGGCTTGGAACTCTGCCTAGTCGAACAAAGGCAATTCAGTTGAGGACGCTCCATCCAGTCATTCGGCGCACAACAAGACGGCTGTCAGTGACAGCACAGATAGCGTATGGAACGTACCGCCGATCCCTGATACGTGTATAGAGATGACGTGCCCGATGAGGTAAGGTGTCAGAGCATCCTACGTAACAGTTCACCATTGGCTAATGGCATATCAA
>JBBPFP010962987.1:353-27495 GCA_037974795.1 Kaempferia galanga | reverse complement strand
TCGCTTGATTAATCTTAGAGATAGATTGATCCTGTCTGTACTCGGTGAAGAAGAGCAACAGGGGGAGGTTTGCACGCAGCGAGTGAATAGGATTGTATGCTGACCGCAAGAAGACTTCGAGCCGAACGGATCCGAAGTTATGAGTTGGCTTGCACGTCACAGAAGAATAAAGGGGAAGAAAACGTCAGTAGACAGGTCAGGGTAGGATCCTCGATGCAATCAATTCAACGCTTAAGTTAGAGAGGGGGCAAGAGAATAGTGATGAGAAAATAAAGAACAGTAGTGATGAAGTATCAAAAGCGATTAGCCAACTTACCTACGTGTGAAGGAGCAATTCCCTTATATAATGTTACCTCCCTGAACACGAATAACGAGATAGATTATTAAAATAAGACGGACCAAATTATCCTGCTACTATCTTGCCTAATTTATACCAACCAATGATGCATAAAAGCAATAGAAACTTCCACCGGTTCATAGGGAATTAATATTCTAATGATTCTCTGACATCGATTAAACAATGCGTTAAAAAAGGAAAATCGGGTTGATGGGCTATTGATTATTATACTTCAACAATAGGCCAACCAAGGCTGCCAAGCCCACAACGGCCTCGTACTTCTTCTGCTATCCAATCAGACGACTCACTCTCAAGTGGGTCCGATTGGATATGGGGGACTAGACATCAACATGGTTTCAGTTAACTCTCAACAGTCCTCCCATCTGATGACTCCTATTTACTCAGCTAGAGGGTCTAATCGGACCATGAGAACTCGAGCTCCGATCGGCTAGAAGAGCTGGTCAGATCCGAGGAGAGAAGAGGAGTTAGTCCTCCGACCCAATAGTCAACCCTTGGAGAGCATCCACTCGGAATAACCCCGGGAGAACCCTTCCTCTATCTCCTGGAGGAACTCGGGGAGTATGATCACCCTTAATCGTTGACCTCCTCTTGACTTTGACCGCCATTAACCCACCATTACTTTCACCACAACTTTAAAGGTCTCACCCTCTTCACCGTATCAATAGAAAACTTTCTTTTGATTCGCCGATTACTTAAATTTGAAATATAATACTTATTATCCAATTTTTCAGACTAATATAATCTTGACTAATTCTATTTATCATAATAAATTCGAAAGCACAAATGATTTCAGCAGCCAACACTACACTTGTAGTATGTTATATATTAATTTGATTAATATTATTTAAATATGTTTAAAAAAATTTAATACTATTATAACATTCATAATATTATAATTTAACCAATTTCAAAAAATGTTTTTTAATATAAAATATTATATATAGATAAAATTTTTAATTAAATTAACTATATTTATTTTTATACTTCGTTGCTACGATAACTTTTGAATACAAATATTTTTAATACCATAATTATGACAGAGCCCTTAATTTTATTCTATTTTATTATTTTTTTTAAAAGTGTTTTTTTCTCTTCAGGTTGTTGAGGTGTGTTCTATATCATCTCTCTCTCCCTCTCAAGTATTTCTACTAATTTATTTCTCTAATATTTTATTATTTTTTTCTTTTTAATTTTCTAACACGGCAAAGAAACAGGCCTTGCTGGCACGAAAATGATTGAATGGAAATAAGAATGATAGGCTTAATTAATTGAGTTTTTTTTTATTATAAATTAAATGCCTTGCGTGAGTCTTTTGGACTCAATTGTGGGAGTTGAAATCATAGAGTGAAAAAGAAGAAAAATAGGTGAAGTATACAATAACATTACCATTATCTTAAAGAAAATTAAATATGCGATAGATCTTTCTGGTAACAAATTGAAATGCTTAGGGTGTAAACTTGTATAAACTTTAATTATTTAGAATAATAATGTGTGGTCAATTAGAAAATGATAATTTTAAGACCTTTGTCATCGAAGATTAGTAGAATAATTCATTCATCTCCTGATTTACTAGATAATGTTATACTTCGAATATGTTATAACAAAAGATTTTTAAGCTCACCACGTGCTTCTCATAATCTATTCTCAAATTACATGGATGGAGATAAATTAAGAGATCAATTTATAGCCAACTACTAAATTGACTAGGGATGCATACCATAATAGAAGATAAAGTTAGTATTCTATAGAGACGCACAATTTGATAGAAAAATGAATATATATTTGCATTGTAAATAATTTTGTATGTCCTAAACCTAGAGTTTATGATTATCAAGTACTAATTTATAGATATTTATTTTATTAAAGGATATATACAATCATATGGACTCTAAATTAGGATTGTAGTTAAATTAAATATTCATAAATAAATTTGATATTTGGTTCAATAAGTGTGTTAGTTTAATATGTACATAATTAATTAATTATATATATATATATATATATATTCATGAGTAATAAAATTTCTTATCAAATTTGTAAATAAACAAAAATAATCACAAAACAAACAAATAAACTTATAATATTAAACTTACTAACCAACGAAAAAGGCTTAATAATCTATAAGTTTGAGCCATCAAATTAGTTTGGCTCTTAGGCTCGATAATATTTAAATGAATCAAATTTAAATTTGAAAAAAAAAAATTAAGCTAAGCATAAAAAACCGTTTGAATGACTTAATTTACATCCCTACTCTAAATCTTAATTGCTCATCATCGCCCAGTTGGTACCTAGATTTGTTTCCTTGAACATGGATTTGAATGAGGTGGACAACCGCAAATGGTCTCTCTCTATGCTGGCAAAAAGGGATTTCGTTCGCCCCTAACGCCCTTTGCCAATCCGTCTCAGGGTCAACACGGAGGAAGTAAATTACGGGTGGCTATTCGGACTTGAAATAGTGACTAATTCATGAGGGAGGTACTTACCTCGGCTATGCCGAAATTCGAATCCCAGGCCACAGATGGTCTCTCTCTAGGTACTTGATTGACATGTTCGAAATGGCTCAATCATCCTAAGTATTTTTGTCATATGGGCCGGTCCAATATTAATCAGGCTAATTATGGGCCAAAATGAGCTACAACATCACTTTTTGGGACTATTTTATCATTTGTTTTCTTTCAAGATACAGATAATTTTATTTTCAGGAATAAGAATAAAAAAGGACCCATGAAAATCTGGGCCCGACCGGCTCGGCCTTGTATTCCATGCCATTACTAAGGCAGGCCGGGCCGGGACGTTTCTGCGACCCGATCCATCCCATCCTAAGCGGTCGCATCTCGCTGCGACGCAGCGCGGACGGCGGTTTGGCAAATAGAAAGGAGAAGCCAGAGCGCTGGATTTGGTGGCATGTGGAAACCCAAACCGGGCCGAGGTTGCACTGACGAGCGAAGAAGAGAAAGCTCCAGAAGCCCTCGCCTTCGCGTTCTCGCCCGACCTCCAGATTCTCGCTTTGGCCACCCTGCTAAGATCGGGGAGGATCGACAAACGGAAGGCTGGCTTCCGCAATGGCTCCTGAGATGCAGACTTGGAGTTTCCCCGACGGTAACGTAGCCAGTATCGTCGAAGACAGGCAGATCGGGTCGCGCCAGGTATGCCGTCTCTGCAAGTTGTGATTTCTCATATACGCTTGTGATCTAGAATGGCCCGTCGCCCTCAGGGTGTTCTTGTAGTTCCTGGATTGCGTTCGCGTTCAACTTCTGTGGTTCCTTGAGTGAAAAAGTCCGGTTGTTGATGGAAGGGTACGGTGTCTAGTGGTCCAATGATTTTTTTAGTTGCCGTTTTCAATACGTGATTTATTTTATTACAGGGCAAGGATGTTTCAATGTGAGAGTTGATAATGTAATCTCATTCCTATTCGACAGGGATCAATAATTGAATAATTGTCTTCTTATGGTTTAAGAATTGGTAATTTATGGCCTGAAAATTGGTTTTTTGCATGACAAATGCTAAATCACAGGTCTTATTAGCTCTCAACCTATTCACACTGCTTCTGCTTCAGTTTTGGTACATTGTAGCAGTTGCATTACTAGAGTTTGAGTATCTTTTTAACACACATGTCAAAAATACTCTTTTCCAGTTTCCAACATAAGGTTGGTTCAGTAATCAGAGTCAATTCTAGTAATCTAGAGGTTTTCTTCATAGAAACTAGTTGCAGATAGCCCAGATGGGTCTGGGTTTTAAGTGGCTGAATTCACGCAAGCGGTTGCCTCATATGACTAATTATTGATTATAGAGAAAAGAAAATAAAAAACCTGTTAATGAGCATACTCATGATGTTCAAACTATAGTTAATATGTACATTATATGTGAATTATCTTTTCTAAGGTGGGCAAACAGTAGCACCACATGTTCTACATTATGATTTTAAATTATACCGTCATAGAATAGGCACTGAGAATTGTTGTATTTTTTATAACCGACCCCACCTACTGGGATAAGGCTCGGTGTTTGTTGTTGTTGTTGTTGTTGTAACCATGCTTAAAAAAAAATCATACATATTGCTAATATATCAAACTTAATCCATAATGTGCACAAGCTGTAGCAGCATAAATCCTGGTCGTGAAGTTGTTTGTGTACTGTTGGACATTGTGCTTCAGAAGAAATCAAGATGACTGTTTGTTCTTATGCTGATATTTCTTTTTTAATCCTATTATCTCTAATTGTTCTAAGAAGATATTTTCTGTTATGCAGGATATGAAGAGGAGGTTGAAAGAACATTCATCTCTAATACAAAGGTTAATCTTAGACACAGAAATGGAGGTTTGTTCTGCTAGTAACTCTAGTCCCTTTCTGGTATTACTTTAATAAGCCTGAGATAATTAATATGACAAGACGTATATATCTTGTGTTACTATCACATATTTCTTATTTCAATCAAGTATTTTATGTATATTTGCTTGTAAAATTTATTAGACAAACCAATGAAAGTGAGCAAAATTTTCATCTTTTATCATATGTACCCCTTTGTTCCTTACTTCTCTGTTCTCCTTTTACCTTATTACACAAATTGAATAGCTGATAATCTAAGAAATATTAGTCCAAAAAAAAAAAAGTTTCAGGCCAAGGTTATGGTTCCAAGACTCTTTTAATTGGTGTTCAAATATTTTGTAAGAGTTTTATATCTTTGATTTATTATTATTCAAAACAAAAAAGGATATTGATGAAGATATAATTAATAAGTTAAAGAATGTATGGTCAATGTAGAAGAGCTGTTGAAGTTTTGTACCATTGTTGTGTCACTCTTAGGCTAATAAAAAACTTATGACTGGTACATTCTACTGTACTTAATAGTTCAGAGTGTGTGTTAGGTTGTTGGGAAGGAAAACATACAACATAAATGGAATGCATAAATGGATGTGTATAGGTAGTAGAATGAATAAAGAACGAAAGGTGTAGATGATGTAGCATGTTCAAAGACGAGCAATTTATTCTATAGTTAAATTTATAGATTAGAAATCAAGTTATAGAGGGAGACCAAAGAAAATATTATTCAATAAAATAAATAATGATCCAATAAATTTGAATATTATTGGTGATATAATTTTCAGTAGGGCTTATTGGAGTGAGATTCTTGTTACATATTTGGCACAAACATAACTTGATGATGGTGGTGATATATTTTGTATGAGGGATTTATTATGAATTGTGATTTAAAATGTGCATGTGCTTACTGAGATAATACACCATTTTATCATATTCATGAAATATACAAAAATTATTTGATTATGGATGATTATATATGCATCATAAGACTATAACCAATGAAAACTTGTAAGGATAATAAAATTGCATAGTTGGACATTATATATGCATGTGTTTCCTATGAAGGAAATGCAGACAGAAATAAAATGACAAGAACAATTTCCCAGTACCACTCTCCCCCAACAAGCATGATAGGGACTTTTGCAGAGGGATCTTGCATGGGATTTGATCAGCAAACAGGGAACTGAATATGTGATGATGCCTTAGGGATTTGATCTACTAAATTCTGTACCATGTTTTGGATGCCAAGTTATCCATGATTGATGATTGATGTTTTTCTTTTCCTTGCCTTTTTATTTTTTATCTAGTTTTTTCTGCTTGCATTATTTTTTTTACCTTTAAATTTACCTTAGTTGTGGCTGTTTTCAGGGCCATCAGGGTTGTGTCAATGCCATTGCATGGAACACCAAAGGCTCACTTTTAATATCTGGCTCAGATGACACTAGAGTATGTTTTCTAAGCTATCATATCTAGAAGTATGATCTTCAAATGCTAGACTTATTTTATTCCATTTTCTTGTTATAATTTACTAATATCATCCTACAATCTTGGAAGCCATATTAAGGAATTAAATGTGGTGGATTCTAGGAGTTCTATGTTGAACAACATAATGATACCATGTTAATTGTACCAGTAGATTTTTGAGCAAGGCAGTAACTATGGTTGAGACTTGACATTCCATTTTCCAATATACTTATAATCTTAGAGCACTGTTTTCTTCATTGTAGTTCCATTAGCCTGAGGACCAAAGAATTGACTTTAGTCCTATTGACTTGCGGTAGGTGGCCATTGCTATGGAAATTAAAGAACTGAAGTACATCTTGCTTGTAACTCTTAGCTGGTCTAACTTGGTTGCAAATATATCAGCTGATAGTTTTGAGTTGGCCATTATTGAATCCTATTTATGGAATTGAATGCCATTATTATTGTCTGATACTAATTAGCATTATTTAGGTTAACAAAGAAGTTTGTATTTGATGATTACCTACTTTTGTTTTTTATATTCAACTTTAATTACTCCTGCAGATCAATATATGGAGTTACAATGACAGGGGGCTATTACATAGTATTGAAACAGGTCACAATGCAAATATATTTTGTACAAAGTTTGTTCCAGAGACATCTGATGAACTAGTTGTATCAGGTGCAGGTGACGCTGAGGTATTGCTTAAAGTACAGTTGGAAAAAATTCTTTCTTTCCTTTTTAGGGACTAAATTTTTAGTTTAAGCTGATTGTAGGGACTTGCACTAAATATCAGGTACGAATTTTCAGTTTATCTCATTCAAGCAGTAGGTCTGTTGAAGCTCCCTTAGAACCAGTAGCATCTTACAAGTGCCACACTAGGAGGGTCAAGAAGCTAGCTGTAAGATTCTAACTCAACAAACACTAGTATCTTATATGAAAGTAGAATGAATCAGTTGACTGTATGTTATATAGATCATTGATCTGTATTGCCTTTAGCTTATTATGAAAAAATTTGTCTGCAGACTGTGGAAGTGGCAAAATGGGTGTATTTTTTTCGTCCCTCTTTTATATTCATAATAACATGTTTTGGACCTAATGAATTTGATGTATCACAATTTGTTTCTTATGATTATTTCAAATGTTGCATCCCTATCATCTTTCTGAAGTTTTGTAGTATGTTTTTTTTCTCTTGCTATGATAATATAAGTTTGTTATATTTGTTCTAATAACCTTTAGGTTGAACCTGGAAATCCCAATGTCATATGGAGTGCTAGTGAAGATGGTACTTTGAGACAACACGACTTGCGTGAAGTTTCTTCTTGTCCTTCTGGTTCTTCAAATCATGAATGTCATAATGTGCTTGTAAGTAGTTGATCATTTGGATTATCTTTGCTCAAAATTTGCTTTTCTCTTGTTTATCTATTTTATTATGCTTATGTTAGCTCCTACACCTACTTAAAAGAATGAAAGTGTGAACGGAATGTTCGATATAATATGATGGTTTCAGTATTTAAGCTGATATGAGGTTGTGAAATGAGTTATTATATATGTTTTACTAGTGGCAGCCAGTTGCCCCCACTTTTCTTTCTCATATGCAGCAGAAAGTGATATATTGGATAATGGATTCTCCCATTTCTTTGTCCATGAAGAAATAATAGCTTTTCGTCTAAAGTGAAGGTCTTCTGATCAGATGTGAAGCCAATACATACTCGCACATATAAATCCTTTATGGCTATATATCATATGTTTTAATTCTACTCATGTTTTTGCATCAAAGTTCATTTCCTTTTATGTTCTGACAGCTTGATCTGCGACGAGGATCAAAGAAATCATTAGCTGATCCTCCTAAATATTGTTTGCCACTAAAATCTTGTGACATTAGTCCCACTCGTCCCCATCAGCTTCTTGTGGGTGGCAGGTAGCATGTGCTGGTAATTTTCTTCTTTCACATTTATATGTATTGCTAACACATCATCCTTCTATTGCTATGCAGTGATGCTTTTGCTCGTTTGTATGATAGAAGAATGCTTTCTGCCTTGAGCTCTTCTCAAATGAAAATGAAGCCACCACCTTGTGTTAATTATTTTTGTCCTCTACATCTCTCTGAGCATGTACGTACATATGCTACTTGCTAATATTAATTTACTTATCCAGGCAGCCATCTTGATATTCTCATTCTTATCGTTTACCTATATGCTTGAATAGAAAATGATTCTATCCTTGTTAAATTGCTCTAAGATAATTGCTTGAAATTTGGACTTCCTCTCCAGTATTTAAAAGGGCTTGGGTACTTCTTGCATCATGCATCTATTTCCAAGTTCAATAGTGACATTACCTGAACAATATTCTTGTCCTTTAAAATTCATTACAAATTAAGATACATGATATTATGTAATTTGACATCATCATATATCATTTTACTGTGTTATTTTTGAGCAATCATTGTTAGCTGTTCAATATGTAAGCTGCAATATGAAAATAACAAGCATCACATCTTGTTATGGTCAGAAATGCAGTTCCATTTTAGTGGGCATGAATTTAGATATGACATTTATTGACTTTGATTGAGAATTGAGGAGCATTTCACACAATAACTTAAGTGATTTAGAAAAAAGTATGCATATATGATCAATGCTCTTATGTTTAGTTGCTATGGTAACAATTCATTGTATTCCAAGTTTGACTCTTATTGTCATTGAAGCTTCCTGATACAGTATATACAGTATATCTATTTTAGGAAATTTACTATGTGATTTTCTCTTTAAGGGTATTTAGGCAGGGTTTGGTGTTGCCTGATTATATATAACAAAAAATTTCTGATTCTGCGTGATTATATCCTCCATAAAGTATGTAATACAATGGCAATTTTATAAATGCTTTTCGCCAAAAAGTTCCCTCCAATATCATATTCTTAATGTGTGCACAATTTAAGAATGTGATAGTTATATTATACTTCATTAAGGTCACCATGACTTGGCTAGCAAAGAGTGGAAAGTAACTAGCCTGATTTGGAGCCTGACCAGTTCAAGTTAGATGTTGCAAATATTGATCTTTTTGCTCCATTTTTTTTGCTTAATATTGACTACCATAGACAGAATTTATTATTTCCTAGTGACTGAGGAATATCATTATCTTGATCATGTTGATTAAGAGGAAGATATCCTGCTTGAACTTTTAATTTTTGGAAATATGTTAGTGTCATGGCTCAATATATACACACACACACAAAAACAGAATGTATTGCCCCACTAATGTCAGTATTGGCAACATGGATAAGCATTGAATTGTTCTTTCACCAGAAATGAATCAAGTAATGTTTCTTCTAAAGCTATTTGGCATCAACACGTAAAATGACTGAAAATTTGAGTTGATTATCTTAAGAATGAAAGAGAAGCCAGTTTCGAGCAAACTATGGACCTCATCTTTTCCTCTAGTATTTTTTAATGAAAGCACAGTTACTTCATGAATTATGTTAAATTTTTTGTTCAAGAAGTTAGAATGATTTCTTAAGGTTGTCTATAATTTATCTCCACTATCCAGAAAAAGTCAAGCTTGCATTTGACGCATGTAACATTTAGTCCAAATGGAGAAGAGGTACTTTTGAGCTACAGTGGGGAACATGTTTACTTGATGGACGTTAAATGTGGTATGCTAACATGCTTTTGTACTTGTACATGTAATTTAGATATTATATGTCATGCAATTGCTATGTTGTTTTATCTAAATGCACTATACTAGAGTTTATGGTATTTTATGTTGAAGCAAGGTTTAAAATCTCTGACCCGTACCTTGGTTTCGGTTTCGATATTGGCACATTTTTTATTTATATATAGTAATTATTAGATAAATGTGTTTATTATGTATAATTTTAAAAAAAGTTGTATATTGATTTTATATAAATTCTCAATTATTGAATAAATATTATTAGAAAAAATAATTAAATATAATTTTCTTTAAAGAAAATTGATACATGATAATATGTTACCTTACTAATAAAAAAGGAGTGACGTGAATCAGATGAAAGCATTGGTTCTTGCAACATTCTGCTTAGGTCAACTCCATAGTTTTCTAACACCCAGATTAAATAATCATCCTATAACATGCAATATTGACAGCATGTCTCCATTCATCACTAGATGTTGGAGTTGAACTTACTGAAATCGAAACGGGTACTGGTACTGGCACAGGATAAGGATAAGGATAAATATACGTCTCAGAGCTCTAGTATGATGGATTACCATATGATGCATCAGAGTTGTAATAAGAAAGCTACGAATATGATGAACATTGACCAGAATCAATCATAATTATGAGCTTTCTTTTGTTTGTCACCCTTCTATCAACGTCGATATTGAATAGTGCTACTTCTAGCTTCATGATCATTATCTTGGGTTATAGGTGTATAATCTGTCTCACATGATCATGGCTCCGGTACTAGAGAAGGGGGACCACCATATGCATTATCACTGTCATCACTTCCATGAGTATTTGCACTGCTATCAATATCACTATTCTCGTTTCGAACTTCTCGTCAGACTACAAGGTTAGAAGGTGATGATGTTTTATCACTGTCATCATGTTCTTGCTCATCAATTATATCGAGTGGATTTTCTCTAATTCTCAATTGACCCCTTCCCGTAAAAGCAGGAGGTTTTTTTTTTTCTTTTTAGTAAAAATTACAAGAGCTTTTGCCTTTATCTATGGACTTTGGTTGGGTTTGAGGTTGGGATGTTTGAGAACGTCTAGACCGAGATATAGAAAATCGAAATTCTTATCAAAAGCTTCGTCATCATCTTCTTCCTCACAGATATCTCCTCTAGCTTGTATTTTTTCAATCTGTTGAGTAAGAAATTGAGATAGTTGTGATGGCCAACCTCAACAATGCTCTAACAATTTATCACTAGATCATTCTCATTTGGACAAATCCAATATCAAATGGATCTACATCACTAGATTCTTGTTCTTCATTCTCTTCAATTATTGCTCTTAGTTGAAGACACGTATTATAATGGACGTAGACTATCTTCTCCCAGCGGTGATAAGAAAGACGATTTTGTACTTTTGTATAAATGAGGAAAAAAGTTACCAATTTCTTTCACAACCACATGAAGACGTTTGTAGAGAATTCGTATGCAATCTTTTTTAAATTTAGAGCTAATTCTCCATATTGTAACTACCACTCAGCTGTAAGATAAATAAGAACAAAATTAAAATAGTATTTATATTTGTTGACAATAATTAGTAGTAATTTTTATTTTAATTACCTGTATCCATTTTATATTTGCATGACACTGCAATAGGATCGATAAAAGAACCATATGTCTCTCAAAGTAATCAACTTTCATTAATAGTCTCAATAATTGATTCTTTATTTGTATGTAGTGTTGATATTACATGTCTGAGGGTCATTAATAAATCATCATTTGTGCCAAGATTATAGCAGTATTGATATGTCGGATTGAGATAATAACCTACAATAATTAAGCATATATAATTATTAATAAAAATATTAAAAATTCTTTATCATTAAAAATATGTACCGGCCAAATGAATATATTTTCACATTTGATCGTCTCATCTTGTAGTGATTATATTAATGTAATGTTGATACTTGGTGATTGTAGACGTCTCTTAATTTCCTTTTTTTCTTCATGAATTAGGCGGTAAATGTTCCCCATTTGTGGCTTTTTGTCCATATCGACTTTATGTAGAATAATGTGTAATGGTTCTATTGCTATAAGAATATCTGCAATATAGACCCAAAATCTGACCCATATAATGATTTTTTGCACCTTACTTTCGGTCGTGTTAGAATATCGAGAGACTTCCCAATCCTCAGAAGAGAACATTACCTTCAATTTAACTTTTTTCTAATTCAACGATTTAACAGGAGAAAGTGAGTGGCAAATTTAGTCGCTCCCAAAATCTGACCGATATAATAATTTTTTGCACCTCCTTACTTTCGGCTGTGTTAGAATATCGAGAGGCTTTCCAATTCTCAAAAGAGAACATTACCTTTAATCCGATTTTTTTCTAATTCAACGATTTTATTAGGAGAGTGAGTGACAAACTTAGTCACTCTTGATCGCACAATTTCTTCATCAATAAATTTTCTCATTAATCCATGAACTCAATGATGATTATAGAGGAATTTTGTTAAAGATTGATATTTTTTCACTACCTTCTTCACTATATCAAGCTTACCGATATTTGCCATCATCAAATCAATACAGTGTGCTACACATGGTGTCTAAAATAATATTTAATACTTTTGCTTCAATAACTCTCTAGCCCTCTTAAATTTGGCACCATTATCTTCTGTACCTATCTCATGAACTACACTATCCATAGTCTATATGTAGAGTGCATCATGATAGTCTATAGTTGCATCAATGGATTTATAAAATATTACCTTTCTATTGCAGTGTAGTAGAAAGTTGCTAATGCTCATCCGTCCCGCCATCACACATTAGCGTAACCCTATATAAGCTCCATTGCTTTTTGCATGATAGGATCCAAGTCTTGATCTCCTCCACTTGTTCATCTAAATATGGACCGACAATTTCATATACAGTTGGATGAATACCAAGACTAAATTTTTGGATGTTGGACACCATTCTACGGTAGTATGTGTTGTTTGCTGCATTATGGGGAATATGATTAAAATGAACAATACTATTACGATTAATTTCTTCTTCTCTTTTGAATATGTATCATCAATGATAGTCTATTTGCTAGTTTGGTCTGGGAATGCCAGTGGATCAATATTAACCGCACATCTTTGTCCAGAGGCGCCGAAGGCGTCGCAGGAGGCCTCCAGCAATGGCTTCAGGCTGTTTGTGAATAGGGGAAATCATATCTCCGAGGAGTGGTTGCTGTTCTTGCTGTTTGTTGCCTAGTGCTCATCGAGTGCCTCTTTATATAGGATTTTTTTTATCACTTCTTGCGCGATTAATCGATTGCGACAGAAGGAATCGATTCTATTCCTTCTGTCGCTCGATTAATCAATCACGACAACATGTGTGCTGTCACAGACGCTCGCATGACGCATGCCAAAATCATTGTGCGCGGGGTGCTGATTTCGCCTGTGCAACGGAATGGTAGAAAGTGTCTGCATGGAACGACATTCTTTTCCCTGATCATAAGTTTGAATTTTCACTTTAGAAAGTAGACGGTGTTTTTATCAAGCAATTTTAACCAAACCAAGAAAAATCGTATTCTTATTCCATTCCTACTCTACTTAAATCCTTGGAAATAATTATTCTATTTCATGTCAATTCCATTCTATGAACCAAATGAAAAATACACCATAAGTGTTAAATTCTGTTTCTGCACTTAAAATGCTTACGTCCATATACAGACATATGGTCGAATTCAGAGAACATAGTATTCAATTTCATGTTTTTTTAACAAATATACCCTGAACTTTATTGTCATAACTCAACTTTGTATCTTGGATCAATTGCAGCGATCAGACCACTTGTTATATATGATGTTATTTTGATGACCTGAGTGGCTTAAATGACTGATATCTTCATGTCAATATTTGTTGTATAGAAGTCACTATTTATCCGGTACTTTTGGTTGATCAATTAATTGTTTGTCTTTTAGATCATGTTTACAATCCAAAAGATTTGAAGTTTCAAGGTGTCTGATTGCACGTGAATTTATAAATATTGATGACATGATAATATTAGCATGCTAACCAGTCTAGGTTATTAAGATGTCAGAAAATGTAACATATAGGTTATACTCAAATGCATTAGTAGGGAATAATTGAACAAAATTTTGGTCGCTAAAAATTGATAGTGCCACATCTAAAAAACTGGATTGGACCAGGGAGAAGGCACCAAATATCTAATTATTGCTTTTCCTAGAAGGTTATTATAATAAATTTTCAGGCAGATAAGTGAAGGCTTATTCTTTTTTGTGCTGTTTCTCTTCTTGATTATCGCCAATTTTGCCTAATATGGACTTAATTGAAAATATTCAGATGATGATAGCAGCATGAGGTATACTGCTGCTGATGTTCCAAAATATTTATATTTAGCTCCTGGATTTGAAGAATTAAAGTTGACGTCTTCACCAGCTTGCTTCTCATCCCGAATGATGCATCGGGTAAGAAACATTAAAGCCTTTGCTTAATGTTTAATTTTCTAATAAGGAGTCTTTATAGAATGACTAATTTCATATATGATTGTAGCTTGACCTGTACAAGAATTTGGTTCAAACAGCTGCAAATATATTGGAGGAGAACTCAAACCTTTATTTGGGTATTGAAGCATGCAATGAAGTATTAGATGGGAAAGGTCCAGACGTTGGTGTTTCTCTTAGATATGAGTGTTTGTGTATTCGAGCAGCATTGCTTCTTAAGGTTAGTCTTAGTCTATTTCTTTTCTTTGTCAGGCCAAACTTATCATCAAACTACTGAACATACAATCTTGATTACAGAGAAAGTGGAAAAATGATGTTTACATGGCAATAAGGGACTGCAGAAGTGCTCTGAGAATAAATCCTTCGTCTTTCAAGGCACATTTGTACATGGCAGAAGCACTAATGCAGGTTCTTTTTTATTGAATAATCCTCTCAAAGAAATTTAAAAGGATTTTTCTGAAACTTCCACTCTTTATATGTTGTGTGCAAATTGTCCACAGCTAGGGAAACTAAAAGAAGCTTTGGAGTTTGCAAAAATGGCAGTTAATCTAGCTCCATCAAACTGCGAGGCTGCAGATATGGTTGCGACAATAAAAATTCATCTTGCTGCAGGTTAGTTTTGTGAATTTTAGAGTTGGGTGTGGAGCTTAATGAAGTTATCTATGGATAGATTATTAATATTACTATTATTATCATTGCTATTCTATTATTATCTTTTTTTTCTTATTTGGGATACTATCAACAAAGCGATAACCCATTTGGCATGGTGAAGTTTCCTGCACAAGGGATCTGTCTTGATTGAGTAATGTAGTACGTGATAAGGAATTAGTAGTAGTAGAGATGAGAAAAGAAAGTATAGGAATATATAAGTATAGAAGAAGAAGGGAAAAATGAGAGGAAATAATCTGGAGGAAAAGTAATTTGCACTCCAAACTAGATCTTTAACATTCTCATGCAATCTTTTAGAGTCCTAACAATTTTTCATGCAACCTTTTGGTGCTCTAGGTGATCAGTAAAGGAAACAAATTGAATATTCTCAATCGTGGTCTACTTTTCCAATTTCGTATTTATTTCTTAGATTTTATTAGCTTTGAATGTATAAAATGTACTTTAGAGTCCATTTAATTTTTATAAATAAGAATTTCTACTTTGTTTCTCTATGTGAGAATTCTCCTCTTTATGAGTGTGTTTGCTTTGATTGTGCAATGTGCCACATCACTAGATTTTTATGTACTGTTTCTTGCTTCTGTCGTAGCTCTGAAGTTCTTTATACAGTTAGATGGTTGTCTGCAACTCTCTGTGGTTGAAACGGTCTAAACTCCCAAGACTGACCCGTGAACTGTGGTGCAAAATATCATGTACAAAATCATGAAGCTTCTCAAAATAAATCCATAGTGATATCATGCTGGCCATTTAAGGCCAAAATAACAAAATGACCGCAAAGACTCTTTGTTCGAGGATAGCCTCTACTTTTTTGTTGCTGGTTAGAAGAATTTTTTGATTGGCTTGGTTGAAACCAGATAAAACACTAGTAGATTGGGGATAGTGGATACAGGAGGCCTAAAAGAAAATATGATATGAGTTAAATCTTTCACAGCAAAAATCATACTTATACTCATGTTAAATGTAAATCAGTCTTATATGTAGATCCAAAATTTCTGTGTATGGGAAAGGATCACTAGCTTGGTCACGGATCTTTTTGAATTAGGATTGAGAAATCTCTTAGAACAAAGGTGTACCATGGCAATCATTATGAAGTTCTCCTTGACCCCAACTCTATGAAGTGCATTTTTAACAACCTTATAATTTTCATCCTCCATTATTAAGGGAAAATTTCTTTGTATTTGTCATGCAAGTCATAAAGAGGTTGAGCAAAGAAATAGATTGACTTAAGAGGAAATTTAGTTTGGTAGAAGAGGATAAGCTGAATGGGAATACGAGGAGCTTTAAGTGGTTTGATTGACGAAATTACCTTTGTGGAAGGTAGACCAAGTAACTTTACTAATCAAAGGAATAATTTTGCAACGCACAAGGCATTCCTATTTTTGTTGCAGGGAATAGAGTAGGTTATTTTGGAGAATCAATTTAAAAATTACAACCTTTGAGAGCTAAATTATGTCTACAAGCTATTCTTGACCTAAATTACGCTATTCCATGAGCATACATCTAATGAACAAGAAAAATCTCGATGACAGGATGAAGGAATGTGTCACTTTTATTTACTTATTTAATTTTTGTTGGACAAGTTGATGTTGTTAGTGGCTGACTACAATGGCAAGGAATGATAATTGATAAAATGTTTAAAGAAAGATTGGTGAGGAAAAAAAGATCTAAAAACTCACATCTAAAGCATATAAGTTTTTTTTAAACAAGAAAAAAATACTAATTTTTAACTGATTACAGACTCGACAAAACTTTAAATTGCAAACCGGAATTCTATTTTTTTTTTTTTTTTTTAATAATTATCTGTTCTTTTGTTTGTTGTGCAGCTGAAGCTGAGAAAGACAAAAAAGATACTGAAGAAACGGCTAGAAGTGAAATAAGGCATGGAAGGTTAAGATCATTAAGTGATGTGCTCTTTAGAGAAGAACCGAATAACACACACTTGGAGCCTCGTTACGAAAGAGAACATTCTGATTATGAGGAAGAGATGGAACTAGATTTTGGATCGGCAATATCAGGCGATGAGGTTCGTGAGACTGACACTAACATCCTGCGAGGCAGTTTGAACTTGAGATTTCGAAGAGATGATTCTACTAGAGAAAGTTTTACTAATGGTTCAGAAGGATTGCCCTCCCCATCATCTCAAACTGAATGCCTTATTTATCAGGTTTTGGTTTGGTGGATATTTATTATGTTTTTATGTTGCTTATAATTTTTTATGCCTTAAGCAGTTTCTGGTTTTGCTAGTTTTGCTTGAGTAGCACAGAGTTCAGCCCAACAGTAAGAGTATATACAGCAAAAATAAAGAGCAAAAAACTGAGAAGGGTGCCCTTATTTTGTATTATCAAAGGGGTGCCTATCACCTCTAATGTGTCCACTATAACCTTAATTGAAAGTGGCATGGCACTTAGTTTTCTAGGCATCTAATGATTGAGTCCTAGCTCGGCAAATTAACGGATGAATTTCCTTTAATGGGCAGTTGACTTAAGAATGTTGGGTTGATGAGCCACTCGCAGCGAGCGCTTCCCAATTTACCCCGGCGGCCCATGGAAAACTTCCGTAGGGTCGGACCGGTCACCCTAGGAGGCGTAAACCAGATACCTAGTGCCAACTATAAAAAAAAAGTGTCCATTTTTAGCCATTTGAGGCAAAATCATGCTAGTTCCAATAAAAATGTATGTGAGTGTTCACATTCCAAAGTGTTGACTATACAGATGGACATAGAAAAAATTTGGTTCAAATCACCAAAAGTAAATTGTTAGTTTGAGAATTCCAAACGCTTGTAATTTTCCTTAATTAAAGTGGAAATATTTTCGTGTAGCAAGCCTAGAGTTAGGGGAGAAATGATTTTTTGCTTCAAATTAGTACAAGTGAACATATTAATATATCACGATAAGAAAGGGTAATGTAGGTGTACTAGAGATGATGGGGGTGCCCATTTGATAAGAATTAAAGTAGGGTCATTTGACATTTGATGATTTTAAAAAAATAAGGGGTGGCTTGCAGTTTTTGCCCCAAAATAAAACTGTCCTGTCTGTTTCCATTTGGTACGCAGCAGTACTGATCTACTGTTTGATAAGATAGGCAAACTTATTGGCTTACAGAGGCAGTGCTGATGGTGTTCATTGCTCTTTAAGGACAAAGTGGAAGAATGGAATGCTAATGACCTACTAAATGTAGTTACATAAGTGTCATATTCATGGCTTTTATTTAAACAAGTTTTCCATTGACAATTAATTGAGTTTATTCATTTTATTCTTTAAGACAACTTGCATCACAGGAACCTCTTGCCTTTCTTTTATTTTTGTTGTCTTCTAGCCTTTTCAGTTTTAATTTTGATGTTTTCATTTTATATATTTTTCAGCCTGAATTCACAATTGATATGAAAAGACGATACATAGGCCATTGCAATGTGGGGACAGATATAAAGCAAGCGAGCTTTCTTGGTGGACAAGGTTTACTTTTATATTTTTCTTATTGCAATCGGTGTTAATTTTAGAGAATGAGAGAGTAGTTTATATTTTCTCTTTCAATATCATACTCCAGAAAATCAATAGTTACCTTTGCTGTTGTTATAGTAGTCCAGGAAGTAATCCTTACTGTGTGATCTATTAAAGGCCATGATTAGAATGTAAGCAGTCATCATCGTCCAAGATACAGTTGAATTCTTATACCAATATCCTTCTTTGTTGTTGTTTCATCTATATGATTATATCTTTGCTATCTTTGTATGATCTGCATCAGGTATCATGTACATGTGGTCTACATGTGTAGACTCTTACAACTGCAGAAACAAACTAATATATTAGCATACAAAAGCTAGTAAGAGTGTTAAATAATTTTACTATAAGCGTTGGTTACATTAAGGATAATAATAAAATAATAATACTTTACTATAAAGCCATAACAATTTATGGATGGAAAAAATAACAACTTGATATATTTATTAATGTTTTGAGTTGTTTTATCTATGTTAAAATTAGAAGGTTGAGGACAATTTGATTAAACTTGTATAGATTGTTATACTTTTAACAGTTTACCTTATCAGTGATGATATAAGATGGAGCTATACAATTCATTACCGAACCTCAAATAGTTGGGACTAACACAATTTTAGGATGATAATGATGGATAAATATTGTTTTTTTCCATGGTGGAATCTCTTTTTCAACTCGAGTGAACAGTTTGTAACTTGTGAAATTTTATTGTTACATTCTAATATCTTGAAACTTCTCATCATGAATTTATTGTTTGATGATTTGTGGAACTTTTACAGGAGAATTTATTGCAAGTGGAAGTGATGATGGAAGATGGTTTATTTGGGAGAAAAAATCAGGGAGGCTGGTCAAAATGCTTGCTGGGGATGAGTCTGGTAAAAACTCTGATTGTGTGTTTAAATCTATTTCAGTTGTTGCCTGATCTTTCCAGTTGTCATCAAGAGGTCGTCGTGTTGGTTGGTGCATATTGTCACGTTTTTTTATCTTGTGTGGTTTTAGTTGTCAACTGCATACAGTGCCATCCATTTGATTGTGCTATCGCAACCAGTGGCATTGACTACACAATTAAAGTAAGATCAAGAAGTCCTTCCTTCTAATGGTGGAAATCACCAAGTGTTTATGATTTGCGCTAACAGTTTGTCGTTGGTAGATGTGGACACCACATGCACTAGTCCCTTCGATGGTTGCTGGAGGTGCAGCAGGACCAGACCCTGATATCCTTAGTGCTATAGAGATGAACCAACGAGAAATATGTCGCAGTCGTGAAGTTCTCCTGTAAGATTCTGAATCCATTAACAATGCATTGCCTTTCAAAATGGTATTCTTTTGATCTCACTTTAATTGCAAATGAAATTAAATCCATGCTTGATCTCTCCAAAAAGGATCAATTGATTAACAGGAGAACAAAAAGCTTTATGGAAAAAGACCGAATTGAATGATATCATAGAAATTCACCATGCAACTTCATGATAGGACACCATGAACATAATCTGCAGCTGGAAATATTCTCTGTTTTCAATTACTTATGAGTTGCCTCCTTTCTCGTCTTCTCCAGGCCGCTGGAATTCTTGGAGCGTATAAGGATGCACGAATTTGCTGAAGGAACTTTGCATCCTTTTGAATGCGCTCAGAGCTGACTTATTATGGTCCAGCATTCTCGGGCGCCTTGGCCTTTCTTTGTACTATTTAGTTCTTTTCGAGTACATCGAATCCTTGTTTTCTGACACTCGGCAACTAAACCAGACAAACCCGAAAGGCCAATCTGATGGTGCTGCACAATGAGGCTGCTGGGGCTGGCATTGCGAACTGAACTGCGAGTATCTTCTTGTTCCAAAAACTGATCTAAAGCTTGGAATTCAGTTAAGGTGTTGTTGCTTTATCCATCCTCTGCTATTTCTTCTTAATTTCATGATATTTCCTACACCCTTTTGTCTGAAGCTTTCGTACGTAATGTGTATAAATCCTTGCATATTATCGAAGGGTCCTGCTCCAGTATGTTGCAATATCTGCCCAATATTTGGGTAGTGCATTACACCTACTTATATGTACATATGTTTTATTTTTATAAATAAAATTATTATTTATTGTATTTATAATAATTTTATGTTTTTAATGTTCTTAGTTATACTTTTTATTCTATACTATTCACTCTCCGCAATTTATTTCGCCTACAAGTACTCAGCATATGAATGCGTAATTATACATTCAAAATGATCTAAAGTTTTACAAATGTAGATAAAGATGTATATATAAGAGACCTAAATGGCATCAACAAGAAGATTTATATATCTCAATCGTAGCAATGCTATTGTTTGAAGAGGAGTATTCGTTGCTTGAAGAGGAGTATTCGTTGCTGTGTGATCTAGTGGTCACGAGTTTGAGTCTCAAAAATAGTCTTTTGTAAGCAAGGCAAGGATGTGAATAATAGATTTTTTTTCCCTTTGAGATCATGCTGTTTGATCGTGGAAGATGAGAATCTTGAAGCTTTTACATTTTTTTTTGTTAAAACACGTGTTCACAGTGGAAATAAAATAAAGAAAAATAAGGCAAGGGATAATTTTTTTTATTTGGTTCGAAATTTGTGATGACTTCTACTCAAAGGCTCATGATCATTGGCTGCACTTGTTGGGTAATCCACTATATGACCAAATGATATTACAGATTTAATACAAAGTGCAAGTAAAAAATTGTACTGTCAACGAAAGAGTATAAAAACAAGTGTAGGTTGTCGGAGGCTTCAATGGTGTCGTAGTAGTTGCAGCTTGCATCAACACAGTAGAAATTTAGAAGACTGAAGTTATTGTTGGCTTGGAGCTTGAGGGCTTCTTTTATAGCTTTTGTTTTGTCAACTAAACCGATCTATTGACTGAACCTTCTATCCATCAGAGGAACCTCATCTCCTTTGTTTGCAGAGATTCGACTGATCAACTCTGTTCCATCGACTGATCAATTTTGTTCCGTTGACTGAACAACATTTTACCTTCTCTGCTTTGATCCGAATCTCCATCACATCTGGAAATAAGTTGATCCATCAATTGATTAACTTAATTCGTCGACAGAACCTCCGAATTTCCTTTCCATTGCTTTGATTTGATCATTTTGTATTTTTTAACTTTTATCTGTCGACTGATTTCTTTGATCAGTTGACGAATCCTTTTTAGTCAATTGATAAAATGTCGATCTGTGAATCGTAGATCTTTGAGTTTTGCATGCGTGGCCGCTGACGGAGCCTGATTCCGAGTCCTAAGTAAAAAATTATGACCCTTTGAAATTCAAAGGTAATAGATGGTAAAATGCATGAATATGACAGTTAGAACTGTTTTGATCTTAACTTAGAAATCTCTGTTGATTTTTTCAGTTGGATCAACACCTAAGGTGTGTCCATACTGGGGCATGACTCACCGCACTACTTCCAGGAGTTTACCTTAACTTACTTGCCAAATATCTGGTTATTCAAACCTATTTAGACTTAACCGCTTAACATCAGATCGGCTACCAGAGCTCCCACTTGACTCGATATTGGGTCCGCCAAACCTATCAAGTCTACCTGCCAGATGTCAAATCCACTTGACCAATCTGGGCTTGGTTTCACGATCTGCTGAGACTTCTCTTACCTAGTATTAGATCCAACTGATGTATTAGGAACTTTTCAAGTTAAGTATCCTACACATTGGATCAATTCATTAGATCACAACAAGACTTAACTTTTGACAATATCAAAATATAAGTTTGATTATAGTGCTCCTTGCACCAACACATGCATCTAGTCCATTTTAATTGTAGGTTATTGTTTATGAGCATGGTGATAAAATCATAAATCTTGAAGTTTTTTTTGATAATCTCACGCCCTGTTAAATGGATGTAAAATTATTAATTATTGTCCTTGAGATAAAATTGAATTATTTTGTAATATGTGTTTTAGTAGTACCATGGATCAAGGAATTGTCAGTGGGATTTGAAATAATTTAGAAACTTTTTCCTCAATCATCAGAATGAGTAATTTATATAAAACAAATAAACAAGTCCAAGCGCCAATAATGAAGGCATCCCTCTTGCCTTCATTGTTCTGGGCAACAGATTGGAACAACTAGTTAGGCTCTTTGGCTTTTGCATAGTTTGGATGACTAACAGTTCAACAATGATGGAAAAGCATTTTAGTCATCGCACATGAGGAAAATATTTAACTTCAGATGCAAATGTTTGGCCAACTCTGACCGAATTTGCGTAAACTAGAGCACTTGTGCATTGTGCCCATAAGCTTCCAAAGTTCGTTGTAAAATTCACCAAACTTTAAAAGTAAAACTTGCCTTACCAAACTAGTCTTCAAGGTTGAAACACCAATCGAGAGCTAGTCAACCCAATTGATTGATCAATCAAACATGTCGCGATCAAAATCGACACTGCTCGCGTCTAACTTTGATGACGACTCATTTGCTCAAATGGGACGAAGGCGACGCTCTTTGTAACCTAAAACCTCACCAATTCCTCCCCTCAAAAGGCAAAGTTGATATTTTGTTCTCCATGGATCTACAAAAGGCCACCCTCCCTGTCACAGTCTGATGATGGACCATGTAATCCAACCCTAAATCATAACAATGATGGCATCAGTTGAGTGTTTTAATGTGAATTTATGCCCTTCACCCACCACCATCTGTCATTGTTTCCATGACTCATCAATAACAAGCCTTGTTTGCTTCCATCTCTCGTAAGAGAGCACCACAACAAACAACAAACAAACAGATCACTATCACCCCGGTTGTAGTGCAATGATAAAGCATTCAGAAGAAGAAATAAGAAGAAGATCAAATATTCTGAAAGTCAACTTTCGGTAGGGCGAATCAGGATGGAAGGCTGTCTAAGAAATTTGAACATCTGAATTATTAAAAACAAATAGACAAACAAACAAAGCACTGTTAGTAAATGATTAAACAGCTTGACAATTACAGTCTCTCAGTTCCTCAAGCATCTGGGCATTAATGGCGTTCTCAACAAGACGGTGGAAGCAGGTTGTCACTTCTCACTTTAAGACGCATTGATGGTGGAGAAGTGACATTTTCAGAGATTGCATCTGTGAAATAAAAGGGGACGACAGATGTTTAAAATTTTACGAAACTACAACTAGATTTACTATCTTATAATAATAGAGGTGAGGATGATAAGTAAGAAACACCCATCAGGTCTCATCTTATCCTGCATTGTAAGAGATTATTTTTACGGTTCGAAACCGTGATCATAAGGCTGGTAGAAACAAAAATGCTATATTAAACAAAAATTAGATTTTTGGCGATAGCTAATTATTGAGCAAGGCCTAAAGCTTTGTGTTGATTTTCTGAAAGGAATGGAAGCAGTGGCTCTAACTTTCATACAGCTCTGCAATGGCACACACCAGAGCACAATGACAAAAGCATCACTAGATCGAAGAGGGCATACACAAAACACCACCAAAAGTAAGTGCCATGATTGGAGTTCCTCCATTGGCGATCCACAATTCACTCGCCCATCTGAATGGCAGATGAGCAGTCCTCTTCAGCTCTAAAAGGGATGTTTTTGGCATTTAGAGCCAAGAACAAGAAAGTATTTGATCAATGACAAGGAAGGAATTCAGGGTTCCAAGGTCTTTACCAGGAAAAAAAATGCAAGGTTTAGACGGTACTGAGAATTTGAACAAGTTGAAGAATGCATCGGAGTGTGCCCATGAATTGAATTGTATGTTCTACTTTATGACAAGCTATTCTACAAAACCAGTCATAAGCACAAATACACCATCTGAAAAACTGAAACTATCTGTTCTTCGTTTCGTGCACGAATAAAGATTCGGCGAAATTCACACACTTTTAACTTCATGGAATCATAAATTCCTTCGACCAGGAGTAAACCTCCTGTGCCGAACTACAAAAAGAAATGGTGAATTCCATCTTACAAGATCTTAACAAAAGGTGGTGCATCTTCCCTCGGGCCGTCCAGGGATCGGTACAAGTACAACTTCTCGACGGCATCGCTATGAAGGTCCTCAGGCGAGTCCCCAATTACTTCCACCACCAGGTGAGGAAACCTCCGAGCCACTTCCTTGCAGCCCTTTGAAGACAGCTTGCATGAAGACATCCACAAGAATCTCATGTTGTAAAAATGGTGGATGCCGGATAGGAGACCGGCATCACCGAAAGGGCTATCCCTGATCTCGAGTTTTTTTAGATTGGGGCACCCTTCAAAGAGATACTTCAAGCTCAAATCACTCTCCCCAGAGAATGCCAATGAAAGAGTGCGAATTAATCTCCCATGCCGTGCAATGTGCTGGAAAACCTTATCAGTGAGGAGGCCAGAAACAGCAAGCCTGGTTAGCTTTTTGCAGTTCCTTACAATTGCTGCGAAACCCTCATCCATGGGCTGTCCGGTGAGCTGATCGGGGCGATGCCTTCCCATGATGCAAAGCCTGAACACCACTAGATCAGGGCAATTCTTGGACATCGTCACGACGGCAGCATTCGTCATGCGTTGACAGAAATACAGAATCGAACGGAGCTTCCGGCACCCCTCAGAGATGGCAACGAGGCCGGAATCAGAGACAGAGCCCTCAGAATCCTCGGAGGCATTCAAAGGGAAAACTCTAAGCTCTGAAAGTTTCTTACAATTATTAGCTACTGCTCGGAGACCCTCGTCGCCTACCGTGTCGAGAACCTAAAGTGAAGTAAATTGTAGCAAAACACATTCAGAGAATCAAAACTTAATTGAATTTTAAGAATCATGGCGACTCAGAGGAAGGTTTTTTGGTAGGTACCCAGAAGGTTTGGAGATTGTGGCAATGGATAATGACGGGCTTAAGCTGTTCAGCAGTGAACATGGCGTAGCTCAAGTTGAGGGAGACGAGGTTGGCGCAGACGGGGAAGATGGCCGGAAGGTACTCGGGCTCCGGCATACGGAATCCCGACAGGCAAACAAGCGACTTGGAGGCGGCAAAAGTCAACTCCAGGTCGGCGGCGTCAAGGTCCGAATCGCCACCTGCGGCGTGCACCGAGTCGAAGGAGCCGGTGCCGAGCTGGGTGAGCTGCGGCGCCCGCTCCATGAGGCGGCGGAGCTGGCCGACGGAGACGTGCTGGTTGAGCCGCAGCCGCCGGAGGGAAGGGGATCGGGCGACGAGAGCCTCCAAGGCGGCGAAGTTGACTGGACAATTCACGCACTCGAATGAGAGCGACTCCAAGCGGGTGCTCGTCTCCGGGAACCTCGAAATCCAATCCACGACCTGCTCGTCCTCGTCCTCCACGTCGTTCTCAATCAGATCTAGCACTCTCAGGTTCCTACAGGGCATTAATACCAATTAATCGATCGCCTGTGGAAAAAAGGAGAACATTTTTTTCCCATCCACAATGTTTCAAAATTAGGGTTCGGTGTTTGGTAGCGAGGCAATCGGTGAAAAGGGGTACCAGCAGAGCTCGGCGACGGTGGCGAGGCCGGAGGTGCCGAATCCGACACAGCAAATGAGGGTGAGATCGCGGAAGGAGGGCAAGGAGCGGGCAAGGAGGGCGAGATCGGCATCGAAGACGGTCATGCGCTTGAGGCAAACCCGCTCGAGGCAGGGGTAACCGGCGGCCATGGCGGTCGCCCAGGGCGAGAAGCTTGCGCCCCAGCCGGGAGGGATTAGGTTGAAATCGTCGAAGCGGGGACGGCCCTTGAGGACGATCGCCCGGGCGGCGGGGAACCGCTCGACGACGCGGCTCGGCGACACGGCGTAGCAGTTGCCGATGAACACCTCGCTCCGGGTCTGCGCCTCCGCCCGGTACCATGACCGGCACACCAGCGACGCCGCGTTCCGGTCGCGGCGGCAGGTCAGGAACTCCAGCACGTTCTCTAGAACGTTCTCCAGCACCCGGTCGGAGAAGGGTGGCGGCTGGTCTACCCGCCCGCCGCCGCTACTCCCCATCCTCATCTTCGTGGCCGGAGTAGGTGAAACAGAACACCCTCCGCCGCCGCCGCCGCAGAGACCCAGAGAGCAACACCCTCCGCCGCCGCCGCCGCCGCCGCAGAGACCCAGAGAGCAGCTCTTCCTCTCTTCGTCCTCCCTCTCGGCCTCTCCATTACCGCCCTCCCTCATCATCTGAAACCACTTGCAGGGAGGATCACACGGAGAAATAAAAATCCCATTTTTATGCCTCCATTGACAACGCTAGAGACTTAAACTGGGTCTCATTTGCGTAAAATAAAATTTCTACATTTTTCCATTATTCTTTATCAATATTGTCATTTTCTTTCCACATGGCCAACTAAACGTAGCAATGCTTACGCCCTACTCAATCTTTCATTCTAATCTATCTATGTTGGATAATGTTTTACGGTTCTATTTACAACTTCATACTCTTTCTTTGTTTGAGATTGAAAAAATAGCCAAAGAACTCGGCAAGTCGTGATCACTTTGGCGAGATGATTTCACTTACTTGCATTCACAACACTTATTTTATCTTAGATCACTTAGTTTCTATCAGGGATGGATCTGGCTTAGGGTTATCCCTCTAGCCCAATTAGGGGTGTAATTGAGCCGAACCAAGCTGTACAGTACAAGGCTCGAGTTCAGCTCGATTAGTTTTTCTCTAAGCTCAAATTCAATTCAAACTTTAATTCTTAAGCTCGAGTTTGACTCGTCATGAAATTCAAGAGTTTGAGAACAACTCGAGCTCAGCTTGAAAATAGCTTGTT
>JBBPFP010962880.1:0-14490 GCA_037974795.1 Kaempferia galanga | reverse complement strand
TTTTGACTCATCTTGTAGGGTTGTTCCATGTCTCACTTCTAAAGGCTATCATTTGTATTATTAGAGACAAGGTTAGTTTTTGAGATTAAAATATATTTGAGTTTTTAAGCTTATTAGAAGATTTATCTTCTTGTTATGACTCTAAACTTTTGATGGATTTCCTAAAGTGGTGAGTATTGAGTGCTACCTTCTACTTCTCCTATCCGATGTCACACTGCCTTTCAACCTAACCCATAAACCAACTAACCAAGGCCCCGGACAAACAGGTTTATTCCTTCTTAGGTCATGCCAGGAACCCCTCAGCTAGGCCGATCAGGACAAGGAAAGCATTCTGTTATATATATTGGATCTTGTAGCCTCCCGCACGGAGCTAAGAGAGTGGAAGAACACTTGGATGATATTAGTACTCAAAAGCACCACTATTGGTGACATTAGTGATCTGGCTTATGAGGATTGCCATAACCACTAATATTGATCATGACCAGCACAAAGTTACCATGTGCCAAACCGCTTGAGATTATAAGACAAGTGAAAAAAAGACTATCAATGTTGATGATAGATGCCTTTCACCCTGGCTACTACTATTAATCACTAAACTTTTCATAAGACCATAAATTGTAAAATTCTAATAATTTCAGCCGGCTGTTTTTTCTATGATAAATGTTGATGTAGGACTTTAGGACCTGCTCTAGGTACATTGTTAAGAAGCAGGGATCACTCTGACTCAAGAAACTTGAGCCACCCAGAAAAAAATCTATATTCCTTAATGCTAAGCATCTTCTTCCTCACAAAACTAGGATTACTGCTAAGAGTCCATCAAGGATGTTAGTTCACTTGGGTTGCTCATTTTGACCTTTCCAACCCTTTTGAAATGGACTTTCGTTAATCTGTATCAAGTAGACAGGAAAACAATAATGGAATTGAAGCAAATTTTAGTGCAACCAAATACAGTCATGTTAAGTTACTAACACAGACATCTTAGTATGACAATAAAATATTTCAACTAGATAGGAAAACAACAAAGTGGAATCAACAATTTTAGGACCAGATACTTGAAAAAGCTGTGGCACAGGTATATTTGAAGTTATGTTAAAAATAGCTATTCCGGTGATGAAGCCCCATTATCAATCAAGATTATACCTATTGGATTGATGCAAACTTTAAACCAGGATTATAATCTTCATATCTCAGGAGATCCCATTCTAAACCATTGATGGATAATTTTTAATCTAAATGCATCTCGAGCATTGTTGCAGATATCAGCAAAGGTTCAGTTAATTGAGGCTTACATTGAATGGTCGACAAGTATGATGCCAGGACCGGAAAAATTCAGTTGTTTGAATGACACATACAGATCACATAAATAATGTGACAACTTTGAGAAAACTTTGTTTTTATTTGGTTGAGAGAATTTCAGGTCTGATCACTTACCAATCCAGGAGAACCATTTAGCTTAGTGCTGACTTTAACTACTTTTTCCAGATACAGGAGAGTTTACATTGCTGGTTGCCTTAAGACTCTCAACTTCACCAAATTAAATTCTTTCCATGCTCGACATTAACTCCAACTTCTGGCTATTACACATAAACAACGTCGCCCAAATTATCCTAGAAGGTGAAACAACGAAAGATAAGGATATTTTAAGAAAAAATTATATAGATACAAATTTTATGTAGGAACATAAAATATTAGTTCTGGAGTAATATAAATATTTATGAAATGAACAGGCGTGACACCATTAACACTCATTTGTCCACTCTTATTTGTTATTTTTTCTTGCTTTCATGAGTCCAATAGGTCTATATGAACAAATTGAATACCCTTTTGTGGTAGAAAGAATAGGCTTTGTCATACTTGGCTTCACTAAAGAAAGTCTGGATTCAAAATTGCAACTTATCCCCTTCGTTAAGAAGGCATCTAGGGCCAGTAACTTTGAGGAACCAGAAAAAGAATTATCTCAAGTAGATATACAATCTCTATATAGATCACCTCTAGTCTCTCAATAGAACGAGATCAGTCTCATTCCCCAAAAGGAACCAGAACAACATTTGATATTAACATCAACAGGGGTTCCACATTCAAATGAGATGATAAGTAATAGCAAAAATCCATGTGTTCCAATATTTGAGTTAGCCTACATGGATTCTACCCTCAACCATTGCACTTGCTAAAGTTATATGAATCTTTGATAATAATAACATCTTGAACAAAGGTTTTGCATATCAATGACACAATCAATCGTCAGATAAGAATAATTCAATATATCTAAAGATGTAAAATCATTATCTGAATAATACAATGGATCTAACAAATGAAAAATCACCTGAGCATGGTCGGTTATCCATACTGTCACAGAAGAGCCATCAACTTTTGCTCACTCATGTGTCTAAGCGCACTTCAAACTCTTAACAACTGCAAAGAAAATTGATGACTTTGTGATAAGAACCTATATCAAATATATTTGATAGCTACACCAGAAGATACTAGTTGAAACGGAGTGACCATTCAGGTTTCCCCACCATTGAAGGACACGTACCGTGAGCACTTTGGCCGTGTGGCATCCCATCCTTTCTGGCCATCCAATCACATGAGTGCAAATTCCAAAGCTATAATTAAAGCATTGGGATTTGAAAGGAAGGCTTTTTACTCAGTGTACGCGTCGTCCAACCAACAGCGTCAAGTGTTAACCTCTGCCCTTGCTTTTGACCCTACATTGGACGTGATCCCTTCTCGGATGTGTCCCTTCCTTCTGGCGTCCATTACTTTGAAGGTTTATTACGGTCCTTTTCCTGGAAGTCTCTTAGTATCTGTTAATGCTGAGGTCACTAGTAAAACAATGATGATCATCATATCAAACCCCTCTACAGTGAAGTTATACAGCAGTAGCATCTCTAGCAATCAAAGAAAATGTATATCAATCACACAAGTTGACGAGGAAGTATGAAATTGAATAACAAGTTTCCTTGCCACCACTTCACCAGCAATAACACGATAACACGGTGCAGGATCAGCTGGTAAGTGGCCTGCGTTTGCCGCAACGATAACACGGTGCAAATAATTTATATGCCCTTTGGAACTTTGTATAAATTTTACTAACTTCTGTCTTAAATTCACGCTTTCTCAATATTTCCTCGCCTCAGAATTTTGCATATGTTATCTGCTACTGAAGATCAACCTATTTACTTATTTGGCTCATTATCTTTAAATTTCACTGGATTAAATCACAAAGTCCAAAACATGATCATTCCATCGGGAAGCGACAAAAGCAATCGCAACAAACCCGGTGGAAAAAAATATATATCGACGCGCAACAAAACCTACAATATCGTACTTCCAATCATCAATTGAAGGAGGCAGAGAAAAACAAAACTCACCGAGGAATTGAAACATCAACCCTTCATTCAGAAAACAACGGAGCTAGGGATCTAACATGACGGTAACCCCCAGATTCAGTACTCAACCACGCAGAGTCAAATCTTTTGACAAATAGAACAAAGATCGAGCCGCCCAAACCTAACTAAGAAAATGCTTTTCTGATCATGAGCTTACCGGTGGAGAAGGCTCTAGGGATGAGCAAGATCGTGAGGAAGGAAGGGGCTTACCGGGGAGGAAGCTCACATCTACCTGGATTCCACGACCAAACGTCAAGACTGTCCTCTCGCGATTACTTAATTAATTAAATAATATTAAATTTTCAAACAAAACCATCTACAGTTGCACGAATACATGTCAATTCATATTAGACGAATTCGTGTGGCCTGGAATTTGCCCAATAGGCCAGGGTCAAAGGTCGTCTATTACACATAAGAATAAAATCTTAGTCTGCTGATCTAAAATTTCTAAGACCCAAGTCCACTTATCTGCCCAACTTAACCGTGGTTTACTCCCTCTGAAATCCTGTGGGACCGGGTTCAGGGGGCCGCTGGGGTGGCGCATTCTACCTTTTGCCCCAATAAGGTAACACATAGTATATACAAAATCTTAAAATTTATATCTAACAAAATCTTTTTATGACTTTTATTTACCTTTCATATTAACCCCATTATCTAACGTCAATTAGATTATATTTGAGATGAGTTGATATTAATAATACGGTAACTATCAAACACGCATTTAAAGTTGCTAAATTGGTAAAAGACATACTGACTTATATATTTTTTAAAAGACACATTTATTTTCTATTTTATTATTTTTTTCCGTTAGCCACTGTAATATTATATCAAAAAATAATGCCATAGTGATGCTAAATTTCAAATAATAATATTACTGTAGCACTGTATTTCAAATATTAGCACCATTAGTGTTGATTTTAGAATTTATACATAATTAAAGTGATGCGAATTTTGAAATATTTTGAAAATCAACACTAGATGGTTTAGGAAATAAATGTAATTTTACATAAATTTAAAAGTTAGTTATGCCTTTTAAATTTTCACAATTTTGAGAAAGTGTATTCTAAACTTTTAACTTTGGGGAGGTGGGTTCATTTGACATATTTGGGGATCATATTTTTAATTTTTCCTAAGTGATTGAAAATTTTATAAGGTATATTAAAAAAAATTATTTCAAGTGTTAAAAGCTATTTAGTTTAAACATTATTTTAAAAACTATTTATAAACTTTATTTTCAGCTTTATTTTAAAATGGTTTTCAAAATTTATAAAGTGTTTTTCTCCAATGACATAAAATGAAAAAAAATGAAATCATTGTGAGAAAAATAATCTATCTATTCAATAAGTAATATTATTTATTAAAAAATTAACTAAAATTTTGAGACAGGGAGGATCCTAGTTATGTCGTAGGAATTATTTATTAAAAAGTTTTCTAAAAAAATATAAAATAAACTGGATAATATAATTCCACGGCAAAATTCAATCGTCTTTACAATAATTTAATTAATTAAAATAGACACTCATAAATCAGAAAATATATAATAATATTTTTTTTAAAAAAATAGATACTTGGATAAATAGGAGGCCCATTATAAGCCCACAAGGGTAATGATAACCACCAACTCGATGCATCCGTGATTCCGTGTCCATCTTCCGCTTCCATCACCGTCAAGATCTCTCCTACTCTTGTGATCGTTTCGCGATTCTGTTCTATATAAGAAGTTCCAAGCCACGGCGAAGGAGAAGGAGGAGAGAAGGAGAGAAGAGCAGAGCGAGGAGGAAGACATGATGTCGAAGAAGAAGGCTTCTATGACCATGACGCTTAAGGATTTCCATGGCGGTTCCATCCCTTCCCAACTCGTCCTCCCCTCCGCGCCAGGCAGCAACATCAACAACGCGTACAAATTTTCCTTGTGCTTATTACGTACTGCTCTTGGCTTTTCAGAGTCCCTTCGAAGGAGTAAAACTGAATCTTTCTTCCTTTTCATTCTCCTCTTGTGCAGCTCTGCCAGACCGAACGATCGACCTGGCGCTTGGGGCATCGGTGCGCCCTCCGGCGCTGGTAGGTCCGACCTTCAAAGTCACCACTTTCTCCGGCCCCGTCCTGGATCTGCGGGCGCCGGTTCCGCCTCTGCACGAGCCCTCGACGAACGGCCCGCTGTTTTCCTCTCACACCCGCCCCACATCGGCAGGCACTTTGATGAGGATGAAAGGAAGCCATTCGACGCTTCCTCGGCTCCCCGCCGCACTGCTGCTCCAGACGATACCCTCCGATCCCCTGCTCCGCTCAGATCTGCGCCCAAGCACCCCATCTTGAGCCAGATAGTTCCCTCCCCCGTTGTCGCCTCCGTTCCTTCCCCTGGCCCTGGTTCTCGCTCTCCTCCTCCCTCCAGCAACGTGGGATCTGCGTGGGGTCCGAAGAAGGAAGTTGGGAGTGATCTGCCGCCTTCTCTGCCGACTCAGCCTGTATTGTCGGCATCGAGGCTCGCACAGGCGAGCGCGGTTGAGAAGGTATCATCGGGCAGATGGCACTTAAAGGCCCCAGAGGTGGAGACCATTATACCCCACGACAGAGAAGAATTGGAAAGAAGATTCGCTGAGACAGTGCGAACTGAGGATGGCATCGATCGCGATCGAGAGAGGGAGAATCCAAAATCAGCTTCATCGGCGGTGGCCGATGCAGAAGTCAAGGAGAGGACTTTACCAGGTTCTTATCCGATTAGGGTACCGAATCAGCATCCGGCTAGATCTCCAATGTACACTGAGGTGAACGAGAAACAAACTACAGGTTACTTGATTGAAGGTGGTCGACCAGCTTCCAGTGATGGGATGTTCACTAGGTCAAAAGTATATGAGGAGGTGCTAGAGCGTCCAAAGTTAAAGCTCCTCCCACGAAGAAAGCCACTGGAATCTTTAGATATTCATATTAGGGATTTTGATGACAAGCAGGTGTAGATGACATCTATCCTTTTTTCCCCACTATGAACAATCTTCTTGTTGCTGGTAAATTTTCTACGCATCTGAAGTCCTATCTATAATATGTGATTTTTGTTTGGCACTTGTGTAGGCATATCAGGTATCCATGAACTCAGTGCAAGTTCAGAGTATCCATGAAATGCATGGCAATTCGAATTTGCCAAAACCAGGGTCGGCGGGAGCAGATGAAGGAAATCGAGCAATTGAACGCCCCAGATTGAATTTGAAGCCTCGTTCACATCCTATTGAGCAGACTGAAGGAAATGGTAACAAGGAGAGGTTGGGATCTCACTTTATGCTGAACTTGTGATCTTATTATCTCACATTGTTACAGGACTGATGTCTATTAATTTGTTTGAACCTTTTAGTAGCTTTTTATTGAGTCCTTTTGCTTTCCTGCTGATTAACTCTGAGTATTTCTCAACAGCCTTGTTTGTCTTGTCTTGCTATTAGAATTTTGTTTAAACTAACTTATGAAACTGTCATGTTGATCAAAGTCCTAAGTTGCATATCCAAGACGTAGATGGATTTCACACTATGGATGATCTATTTCAGCTGTTAGTTCACTTTTTAGATCATATTAATTGATTGTTTTGTTTAATATCGATGGACAAACTGAAAATACTTTGACGGATTCAGTATGAAGATTTTTATATGATGCAATTATTTGGTTTCTAGATAAAAAAAATTGTGAGTACCAACATTTGGCATTGACTACATGGATTTTATTGATCATTGAATTCTATGCAAAACAATTTCTCTAGTAATATACAGATTTATAAATGATCACCTAACTTTACCATAAACACCATTAAGCACTAGGAATGAACTTTTTGACATAATTTCATTTTTCTCATCTAGGTTAGACACCCACATGAGTGGTGTTGATTTCTATATAATAATAGGTAGGGACACTTTGTAAAACATATATATTTGCCTTCTCTATATAGGATCAAACCAAGCCTCAATTGTCGTTACTAACTTGGCGATGGTGAAGAAGTGTTTCTCATGTATCGTTTTATTCATCCAGCCATGTTTCAGTCAGGGTTAATCTTGTCGTCTTCATACTAGTTTATAATTATTTTATCATTCCTTCAGCTCTTTAACGCTTTTGATATTATAATGTGTACCTCAACTCTACTATGTGGTCTTGTTTCTGTGTTCCTATCTCGGACATGATATATCATTCCATTCTGAAGTCATGCTAGGAATTGGTCATTACTACCCTACCTTTCTATACTTTCATAAAGATATTTGGAGTGATTCCTTTTACTGAATTTAAATGCCGAAGATCAACAAATACAAGTGAACATTAAGGCACCAGGTTTTTGTTGTTATATGTCTATCCTGTTGAATGGTTTGAGTGATCTGAGCTGGTCTAGATATTTCTCCTCCTGCCCAATGTCTTGGAATTGCTCCTCTAGCAATCCCAAGAGAAAATAAATTCTCTTTACATAGAAATGACAAAGATCTAAAAATTTGATTCTTCTACTTGGATTGCAGTAGAAAGGAATAGTTCCTTTTCTTAGGATTGAACTACATGTTTCAAACATGATGATTTTCCATAACAATCAAGAAACAAATTGTCACTGGAAGAAAATGCCTTGTTAATGTACTTTGGACCCTGATAATTCCTCTTCTCTGTTAAGATCCTAGAAACAAACCAAAATAGTATTCCAAAATGATTAATTTTTTAAAATCTTTCTGATAGGGAAGTTATATTTTGGTAGGAATTGTTATATTTTAGTAGGAATTGGTATTGCTCTAAAGTTAGCAGACTTCAAATAGTTATGTCGAACATGGTTTAATGGTGATTATTATTTCTCAAAAGTTCTAACTTCTTAATGGTGATGATTAGTATTTCTCAAAAGTTCCAACAACTTCCTTGGTTTTGATGTAATCATAAATTTAGAATTTTTGTTCCATAACCTGTCAAATACCAAACAAATGATTTATCTAGAAAAATGATCTTTGATTCCAATTCTATGTTTTTTTTGGTTGCTTTCTTTCAGCAGTGATCCCTTATCGTCCTATTGAACCTAGTCTGTTCTATCAGTTTCTTCATGATGTGGTTTTTTATGTTGATTACAGAGATTCATTTTGTTCACCAGTGCATTTCTCTATATTCAATATTGTCATAATTTTGGGGAAAGACAAGTAATTCCTAGAGGCAAAATACTAAGAAATTAGTTTATATAAATGTTATTATTACTTTATTGGTTCAAATGGATTATATTTCAAGTCTAATGTACTAACAAATTTTGGAGAAAGGAGGTCATTGGATAGTAGATCAACACTTGCATAAGTATATATACCAAAATAAAAACTAGAAGAAATCCAGCTATTTCATCTAGTTTGACCTAAGCTAAGACCTAAATCCAATGGATAGAGAATTGTTTAAAAGGGATTACAAATGATTAATAGATCGCAAATCATTATGAGCTAATAAAAAGGTGTATAGCAATTGGCAGTTGTCCACACCATTGCATCAAAAGATGGGGAACTCAGTTTAGGTAAAAATGATAATGAAGAGCAATCACATACCTTATCTCTTTTAACTCTTTGATAACCCTTTGAACACCAGGCATCAAGTTACAATCAGACAAGCACACAAAAGCCCTCACTATTTTGCAAAAGAGACTAAACCAACTAATCCCATCTTTATCATTCTCTTAGGTAAGTGGTTTATCAGCTCAAACCATTATTGCATAATGCCTGCATTCAACAATAACCATGTTATCTTTCTGCATCTTAGATCATCCAATGATTTGATGCAGAAGGTGGTAGGAGAAGGAATGAGAAATGGAGATTTTGGAGGGAGAGGAGGAACAGGAACACTACATTCACTCATAGAATTTTAATATCTTAAAAGGAAATATAAAGACTATCTTATTTCCTAGGTTCCACAAGTGGCTGTTTTACAGTGAAGGTATAAATATATGCCTTGTTTCATTTTGACATTCTTAATCCACTGATGCTATCTGATGCTGAGTGGAATGATTGTTCATCTGTTAATTCATAAGAATGCCTTCTGCTTTTCTCATTTTACATGAACACATTAATTTATTACACTTTAGTGTCTCTCCTTGAACCATTGATGATCTTGACTGATTTTGAACCATGATCTTTTTGCTTTACTATAGGAAAAATGTTTTTGGCGGAGCACGACCACGAGAACTTGTAAGTTTCTTCATTTATCTACTTATTGAACTTTTCTTAGTCCCGATGCAGGATGAGCTCCTTGTTTCTGTTACTTCTAAAACTTTCTTTTAGGTATTTGACTAGTAATCATAATTTTGCAGGTTTTGAAGGAGCGTGGCATAGATATTGCAGCTAATGAGGTTGACATGATCAGATCACCCAACAGGTTGTAGCTGTCTGTATAATGAACTTTCATCTTGTTGCTTGTTTCATTTATGATATTTATTGAAAGATTAATGACTGCTTGTTTATAGTGAAGAGGTATTTCATCGTCAGATTTACACTCTTTAGTTTATAGGACACTTTTTAGTTCTTAAGGCTTAAAACATTACGACACATAAACAATAGTATTACTGTAGAAGGCAACTTTGTTATTGTTTTCCAACCTATTGCCTCTTTTATAAACCTGTAACTTGGATCTCAAATATCCTTATAGAGTTGTGGTTCAGCAAGATCAAGAAATTATGACTAGATCTATTTTCTAGATTCACAATTCAAATGTTTGTATATTTAATAGTTTTTTATCTGACAATATTAGACAAGACTCCTAAAATGCTATTAACATCGATAAAATTGAAAGTGATGCAACACAAATTAGTGGCATGGATGGACTTGCTTACAAAGTAAATTAACTTTAGAAAACTTATACGTTACTTTTTGAAGATAGTCACTAATTTTAGATTATAATTTTTTAAAGATAATTTGTTTTAACAATGGAGTTTGTTAGGCACCTTTGAATGCATATTGATCTTGTATATTTCTCACTTCTGCAAGGGCCAGGAATGACGTTCCTAAAATTGATTCCAAGATGGAGCCCAGTTCATCCATCCAACTTGGAGAAAGAGCTGAGAGGCTGTCAGTTGGGCAGAGGACTTTAAAGGATCTGGACAACAGAGGCTATCACCCAGGTAATGAGAGAGTAGATGTGCAAAACTCTTCATGGAGAAATGATAACAGGAAGAATACTAGAGACATTGACAGATCACTCGCACAACCTCGTGCTGATGTTGACAATTGGCGTAAGCCTGTTGAGGATCCAAAGCCTGAAGTTCCAGCACCTCGATTCAGCAAAGGTGCCTCTGCATTGGCGCTCGCTCAAGCATTCTCAAGCTCCGTTTCTGATGCAAGGCCAGAAAACAAGATTGGTACCCAGAGGAACGTTTCTGGTCAGAATCAACTTCCTTTTTCCCGCCTCGCTGGTAGCAAGGAGCTCTACTCAGGAACCACACATCGGCAGATTAACGGCTACTGACCTATTGTTCAGTGCAAACTAGCAAATGAATAGTTACTTCCATTGAAACAGGTTTGATCCAATCGACCGTCGTCTCCGTCAGCGTCCAGTTCTATTTACCTCTTTCTATATCTACAGCGATCAGATGGTGGCATGATGCATTCCCCTAGCAAACATTATTTAAAAACTTGATCCGAAATGAAGTGATGAGTAAAGAAGTCATGCTGCAAGAAATTGTTTTATATTGCCTTTTTTTTAATCTTGTTTTGGAACCCGTTTCGATTGAGATATTTCTTAGGATTAAACAATGCAGAGAGAATATTTGCATCGAGGTGAGCTTTCAGATTCTTTCTTGGGATTGGAATTCTTATCTGGTGCTTGAAAGCAGTCATAGGAAATGATAGTCTGTTCTGCTGCTTTTATTTACATGTTTCAGAAATGCAAATCTGCAGGAATCTAATTCCAATCATGGATAATAAGAACAGTATTTGCATCAGGTTCCTACCAATCCAGCCAAAATATTCTCCCGAGCAGATTGATATTCTGTATCTGGACAACAGCAACATTAGCCATGCAACAGGCACATAGTTGCATTGACCTGGAAAAGGCCGTATTGCTGACTCATTTCACTACAAAATATTTGAAGCACGAGAAACATTTCAGAATGCCTCCTAATTACAAGATTTGGAAACTTATGAAAGAACAATGGTAGTGTGATGATACTTTTGTCTTTTGACTTGCTGACGAGGCTCCAAAATTGTGATAGTTACATTGTTTTCATGGTCCTCATGGTCTGTTTTGGCTTTCAATTCATCTCTTGATAAAGAAAATGCTAGCTGTTTCGGTTGAGGTACTTGTGCACTATCGTTACTTAGCATTAGTAGTATGAAGATATTGTTGGCCTATCTTCATGACGTTCTTCCACACATAAGAGTCCAATGTTTAAGCACTTCAATACTATGGCCATAGAAAATGAGTGGCCAATTGCTTCATTGATTAAATCCAAGACTTTACCCTCTTTCCATAGGCTCCATATCTAGGAACAATTTGTATTAGAAGGGTAAGAAAAAAATTATTTGATACTTATCTGATCAATAAGATTTAGATGGTCTGTTGAATTATGAACTCCTTTATTCCTTTGCTAGTTATGATTTATATAGTTAATACTCAAACTATGCACATCATATTTAATTGAAAATGTCCCATTGACATATATCCACTGCACGAAAAATAAATGATAATTAGTTATACTTTTGGAAATAAATATTATAACAATCGAACTAACTTACACGTACTATGTTCCCATGACTCTTTTTGTTCTTCCAGCAAGTTCATCTCCTCCAAATACTTTTGCCATTCCAAAGTCAGATATCTTTGAGTTCATATGTTTGTCAAGAAGAATATTACTTGCTTTGAGATCTCTATGTATTATTCTGAATCTAGAATCATGATGAAAGTAGAGAACACCGCGAGCAATTCCGTGAATAATATTGTAACGCTTTTACCAATCTAAAATTTTATTTTTATCATTATCTGCATTAAAGTACAAACCAATGAAAAATTATCATTTACTTGTCACTTCATTCTTTAATTGATTATGTTAAATCTTTTTCATTTGGCTCGAAGATAATCAAAGAATTTGGTACCAATTTGGCAGAATTTGGATAGCCTCTTCACAGCTATTGCCTCTTCTCGATCTTTCAGAATACCCTGAATGCAACACCACAAGATAAACGTCTTTTTCCCTTCTACAAGTTTCAAATACCTGTGGCGAAGTCTGTGAAGCAGGCGAAGTCTGTGAAGCTCATCATACCTTATCACGGGCCCAAATCCACCCTCGCCAAGCTTATTCTCAACCGAGAAGTTCCCAGTTGCATCTACAATTGTGCTTAAATAGAACAATGGTGGGTTCATGTCGTCCTTTCTCTTCCTTAATCAAGTGGTCTGCCAGAAAATGAAACATCACCTTAAATGTAGTTCCATACAAATAGAAGACCCAAGTGTGTGTACGCTACTTACTTTTCCTCCTCATTTTGCAAATGCAGCGAGCCAGAAGGTACACCAAGGGTGGCAGCGAACGATGCGGCTACAGTCACGTCTATAAAAAGTTTACTGGAACGGCTTGATTCTAGTAAAAAGAGTAGCAATATGTGTGTCATCAGAACTACTCATCTGTGCTAACTCATAGCATATCTCAATTGTTCGTCAAGGATCTGGGAATTTATGAATCACTCACCGGCATCTAGGTCGGCAGCCGCAAACTTGACGTAGAGGTCCTGCCCTACTTCGCCGGAATAAGCCTTGATATCAGTGAGCTCGGTGGTCCACAATATGCACCGGCTGCCACTCCCGCTGATGTTGACCTGAGCATACCCTGTGCAGGAGTAATTCCTCGAACACATGGCTCTGCAGTCATCGAGACCTTGCATCTTAGGGTCGACCGTCGATCTCGACGTGTCTGGCAGTTTGACGCTGCTCTGCTTTAGGAACCCATCGGTGGCGCAATCCAACTCCGTCCTCCTCAAGCAGCCATCCGACGCAGCCCTCAGCTCCCAGTTTCTTGGATTCGAATGGTAGAACCTATTGAGAATTGGACCAACGAACAAGTAAACAAATTACTTGTATTGCACTTACAATAATGACACTACAACACTTTTTGTAGATCACTCACAATTCTAAGACAAAGAAGAAAAGAAAGAACCACACTTTGGCTCACAAATTAATACTATTCTTGATTATTAAAAACTAAATACAGGGTAGAGTATTTATAGTACTCACCATGCAATCTACACCTTCAATACAATAAATTCTATCCATAGAAAAAGTCTCATTCTTATCCGTTGAATGAGAAAAATACTTTTAACCATACATCTATCTCTTAACAAAGTCATTATCTTTATCCAAAAATAAATAAATAACTAATTTTATTCATAATTCTTATTGGATAATTCTTATCCTTATCCGTTGATGGGTTGGGGTTGATTTTCAACAAATCTTATCCATAATTCTTATTGGATAATTCTTATCATTATCCGTTAATGAGCTGGGGTTGATCTTCAACAAGATGCATGACAGAGAGGGATGGGGATGGTGGATGGAATGTTTTTCCTTTTTCTTATCTTTTTCCTCTAATGCTCAAGGCCTTTTATAAGTTGTCTTTCATGACGTTACTTTTTATTTGTTAAAGTAACGTTCATTTGCTAAAGTAACGTTCATTTGTTAATGAAACATTCATTTGCTAATGAAACATCACTTGTATTATATTTGAGTAAAAGAATAATTTAGGTGGCAAAATATCGGTTAATTCATTTGAGTGCGCGTAGGTCGTATCCGCACATGAGCCAACTTGGTTCAGGACAAATCCAAGCCTTAGATTTGCCCCTACGCACCTACACATAAGAGAGAGCATTTTCTCATGCATTTGTTCACAATATGCATGTTTGTGAAATATATAAACCAACTATCTAGCCTTGTAATTTCTAATGTGAGACTAAAATCTCATGCACAATAAAATTTCTTTCATCCATTCCACCACTTTCCATTAACATTTTTTCTAACCAATCAAATATGTTTTGATGGTTTGATATGGTACGATTAAGTCCGTAGTTTGCATTTAATCATAATTAACCTTAAAAGAAGGATTAAAGGGTTAATTATGTAACCCGTATATTGTGTTGTTTGTTATAATTTT
>JBBPFP010962773.1:0-14490 GCA_037974795.1 Kaempferia galanga | reverse complement strand
ATAACCCCTTCATATTTCTGTTGTTGCGGCCAAGTTGTGAATAGCGGCTTGGCTGTAATTACAGTGGCCGACGAGGGGCATGGTGGTAAAAGATGATTTGCTCACCGTGTCTTTGTCAATTTGTTTTTATGTCAATACAGAAGAGGTAAGTTATGGATAGTTATTAGCCTTGGGTAGGTGAATAGTATATGGAGGAGGGTAGGTACCCGATTACTAGCTGAGATTTGACCCAGACCTCATGGTTAAGTGTGAGTAAAAGTTCGATTAAACCGAATTAACCAACCGAACCAACCAAGGTTAAAAGATCGGTTCGGTTAATTCGGAAGTTTGGTTTTCTTAGAAACATCGCTTATATCAGTTTAATCGGTTTGGTTTTGATTTTGAAAATTGAAATTCAGCTAAACTGATATTACGAGTTGAATCGAATTAAATCAACCTGATTTTATTTTATGAGTTGAAATCAACCAAATTAGAACAAAACTAAATCAGAATGAAATCAAATTAAAATTAAACCCAACCAAACTCAAAATTTTAGTTATTTTAGTCAAAAATCAAATTAATCAGTGTTTTATTGATTCGGTCAGTTCAGTTGGTTCGAATTCAATCATTTTGATTTTTGATTTAATCGGCTCAGTTTACATCGATTGTCATGGTGGTGACATCACTATGGCGTATTAAATTTTTTTTAAGAAAGATCGAAGAACAATCGAGGAGAGACCAAAAAGTAGTCGACTCCAAAGTCAGTCGGTCAAGGAATCCTTAAGCACACTATTTATTATCCGTCAGTGGGGAACGGTGAAAGAGATGAAGATTGAAGAGCAAGGGCCGACCAACCGCCCTCCCGATGTTCAAATCATCCAAACTAACTTTGCCGGCCTCCAGTTGCCCAACCAAATGCTACGTCAACCACTGAGCAAGCAGAGGTAAACATTCCACACTTGATGCACAGAGGAGAAACAGTCAACTTTCAAAGTCTTAGATGGTCAAGGAATCTCTGGTGAAGATTGAAGGGCAACTGATGGAACCGACTGGCCTCTCAGGACTCAAATGCCGTGTCCTTCTGGTGCAGTTATAAATAGTTCACGTCGAGCTTCCGCCATTGCAGCGCAAGCGGCAAGCAGCTAGCGAATGGGAAATTGTCTTTCTGCATCCAAGTGCCAGCGCCGGCGGCGGTCGGAGAACGACCGAGCCGGGCCGGGGAGGAGGTGCGAGGAAGATGGTGATGGAGGAGCATGGAAGGGCTATGGCCATTGGGTTGCTGTCGTTGACAGGAGGGCTGGAGATTCCATGGACAGGGAGCACAGAAGGATGAATTTTGAAGCATGACTACTAAATTTGCAACTTGGAAAAGGGTGGAATCCCGACGAAGTCGGTGAGAAATATCTATTTGTATCTAATTTACTCTCTTCTAATGGTATGGTATCTATTTGTATCTAATTTACTCTCTTCTAATGGTATGGAACAGTAACTATTAGACAAAATGTATTATACTCATATATGAAAGTTTTCGTCTTGTTAGATTTTTGGTTTTTTTTTGTTTTTAATAATATAAGCCTTTGGATTTAGCCTGATTAATTTTATATTAATTACCAAAGTAAATAATGCTTCAATTGCGTAGACGAGGTGAAGTTATACGGTGATAACAAAATTGCCATAAACGTTGCTTTCAAGTTTCAACCAAGTCTTTCATAAGATATATATTAAATTAATTAACATTCCATTCGAGAAAAAAAGAATATCCAATTCAATGGCCGATGAATTTGCTCAATTAAATTTTAAAGAGCACTTGGAATTAAGTGTAACGTAGCAGGCTGAAACCTTGTTATATTTTTGAACTTGAGGGACGAAAGTGAGGAGCAAATTTGTGATAGTAAAAATTACGATCATCAATGGAACTACTGGTGCATAAGAATAAAGTAACAATAATGATAATTTATGTCAAAATTTTCCCACTGCAACGACAACACCCAAGAGAAGTTTTCAGAGTTGATGGCAATTTTGTATAGGTTCTCGTATGAACTTATTTACATTCATTTAATATACCAGACCAATTATCTAACTCATTAATATTAGTGAATACTTATCAATAAAACTCTTATCTACATACTAGATATATAAAGAAACTTTTAAAATAAATAAATAAATTAATATTATCAAACTCAATAACCAACTAAACGAACTTAAAATATCAAAATTTTAAACAATCAAACAAGTTTAAATTAAAAGGCGAATCAAACTCAAGCTCATATAAAAAATCAAGTCAAATTTGAACAATTATTTCAAATGTTTAATTCATTTTAAATTCGATTCAATTACATTAGCAAATAAGCATAAACACCACAAAGCTTAAACAACTCGTTAAACTAAATAGACAAGCCTAAACACATACTATCCTGCTCATTAATATTCATAAACAACATTCATGAACAATGTTGCTGAAGAATATTCATCAATAAAACTCTTATTAACATACTAAATAAACAAAAAAGACTTTCAAAATGAACAAATAAACTTATATTACCAAACTCAATGACCAACCAAACAAGCTTAAGATGTAAACATTTTAAATAATCAAACAAGGTTAAATTGAAAGACCGATAACATCGAAACGAATCAAGCTCAAGTCAAGTTTAATCCAACCTCAAGTTTATAAAAAAAAAAACTCAAGTCTAACTTAAACAACCACTTCAACACCTTAGTTCATTTTAGATTTGGCTTGATTTAATTCAGTTACATTATCTAACGAGTTTAAACACTACAAAACTTGACTTGCCTCAGCTCATTTACAACCCTACTTCTGAATCTTTACAAATTCAGTGGTACAGAACATCATTGCGTCATTTTTCTTTCTCCATGGAATTTGAGTTCATGCACATCAAGCTGTGTAGCTGTGTAGCTGTGCCACATGAGAGAGGCATTTGACTTGGAAGGGTAATATTCATGCTCATGTTAGAGTCCTCATGACAAAATATCCACAGCGACACCGTTATTATGTATTACAGATACACAACACTAACTATTGGCGATTGCCATCATATCGGAATCAAGATGCGCTCAAAAAACCACATGACAGTGTTTGCGATATCATGTGGCATAAATGTGCAGGTCCAGTGTCATTGTTGATTATTCTGGAGACTCATTGTAAGTAACTAGCAAGTTTTTGGCTTCTGCTTCTGTTAGGTCACTGCTCAGGAAAAGAGATTATGGTGGAATATCATAAGACAGTCGAACTTATGTACAACAATATAAAGTGATCGTGTTTATGGTAGAATGAACCTGTCTGCAGCTTCAGTTTTGCTAATCAAGGTGATGTTCTTTGATGCCATAAGGGAAAGAAAGTCAGCCAGGTCAGTTTTGCTCCATTTCTTGCACATATCAAGCAACAAATCATTGAATTCCGTTGGTTCCTGCATAAACAAAGATGTTGTACATTCAAGTGTGAACTTTAATCTTCTCGAGTGTAGAAATACTCGAGCAAAATAACACAGCACTTAGGCTCTGCTTTTTTAATTTTTTTTTATAAATCATTTAATATAAAAGGATAAAAGTAGTATAAAAACAGCACTTAAGCAACAATCTCCTGTGTTTTTTAATCATTTAGTTAAGAAACACAGCCCTAGCCGGCTTGCCGCTAGGTGTAATCTTACTCTTCTTCTTTTTCCCTCTCTTTGATCGCTCTTAGTTTTTGTTAGCTCCTGTGCAAAATACAGTGTCGTGCCAATCAGCAAGTGCAATGGCAAATTTTGCCCATGCCGACAAGCACAGCACTTTAAACCATGCCTAAAAAAAATCCATAAATAGTCTCAAGTGTGAACATTTAATAAGTAAGGTCTAAGAAATATGAGTTTCAAAAATTAAAGCAACATTAGCAATCTTTATGACTAACTAGGAGGATTTGCTTAATGATAGTTTTACCTGCTCAAGAATACATCCGTCACGAAGAGCTATCAAACATTCAATGGCTTTTGGATATGAATTCCCTTCATATGAATTTTCTAATAAGTAAAAAATATAACTTTTCATATCTTTGATTGCTTTACTAGCCCATTTTGAACTGTCTCTACGTTTCATCATGGCTTCAAAATCTTTTACCGGGTTCAAATCACCAATCTTTTCTACATTTGTTGAAGGTAAGTCCTTTACCAGACTAGCACTCTGAGTCTCAGGAACTTCACCTTCCTTACCGACTTCCTTTTCATCTGAAACAGATGGTTTTCCCCTCCATGCATGTCTAGATAACTTCCTCTTCTGTAAAGAGATATGCTGTAACTGGGACATTAAGTAGTAAGAATTTGATTAAAAAGTAATTAAAAGAGTTATAGACCTTTGAATTCTCCTTCAGTTCAAACTGCTTCTCAAAATGGTCAGTAATGGACTTGTTTCTTGAAAGAATGTCAAAGTCGGGTTCAGCTATTTTCTTAAGACTATTATCAAGTTCAGGTATGTCCGATCCTGGATCCTTTGATTTTAAATCAAGAAAGTGATAAAATCGCTGAAACACATATATCATGAAGGAATGATTAGAATACTTGTGGCATGGCATATATCACATATATCAGAACTATAACAATAAGATATAAAGAGGTCTAATGTTGTGTTTACTGAGAAAGGAAATTAAAAGAAACTAATTGAGAAGCAATAATCTCCTGTCTACTTTAAAGAAAACGAGTGGAAGCGAGGAGGGAAGTTCAGAATCAAGTTCCTTCATTTTAATTTTGTCCAAATCAAATGGAAAAGAAAAGATGAAAAGTTGGCTTGCAAATTTCAATTGCTCAATTTTTAAGTTTCTTCTCTGTGATACCTCCAAGTTAAACACTACGGAAGGAAATGAATTTCTCATTTCCCTTTTCTTCTTTTATTCAACTTAACAATTTTTCTATTTTCTATCCTTCAAGTAAACGAAGCATTAGAAGAGTTGACAAACCGCCAAAACTGGATTTGGAGTATATTCAGGCTGAAGCAATTCTTTTCTGTTAGAAGAAGTAAGATCCAACATCTTAACAAAGTCATCCGCTGCTTCTTGTTGTTGCTCATCTGGTTGCCATGATGGGAACTTGCAAAGTGAAGGAAATTGAAACTCTCGAACATCTTCAGCAAAAGGAAGCACATTGAAGTAAAATGAATCTGGCTGGTCAAGTAACCAATGTTTATTATTATGGCCTGCTGATCAAGATATATCATAATATAATAAAATTTTCAGAATTCAGGTTTTAGAAGATAGAGACAAGAAAAGTCTCACTATCTTATCCACGGATGACAAATTGGGTGTTAGAACCCCAATAACAACTTTTCCTTGACCTTCTCTCCATACACAACGCAAAATTGCACACCTGTTTTTCTCCTTCATTGCTCTAGCCAAAGCTGAAACTGCAATAATTGCTTTTGTATTCCCCGGCTCCGGAATAAAGATATTGACATCCGTCATATAATAGTGCCTTCACAAAGACAAAACATGTAGAAAAGAAGATATGCATGCGCATATATATATATAGTATATCTGGGAAAACCTAATGGATGTCCTACTCAAAATATTGTTACAAATAAAAAAGATATTGGGCATATAACTCATGCTATGTGATAGGAAAAAGTGATCACAAATCTGACAAACTTGGATAAGAATCACCACCACTTAGAAACTCAAGAAAATTATATAATCTTCAGAAAGATGGCTTGGGTCAGAAATACAAATATGGATGAATATTCTATCTAAGATTGACCATATTTGAACATATCACCAACTGAATATATTATATGTTTTAGTTTGTAAAATGCTCAGATGTCAACAGTTGACAATAGGTAAAAGTAGGCACGTACAAAGTACATCAAAACCATGGGTTGGTCGAACCATTTCTTTAGATTCTTAACCATCCATGAAGGACTATAGGAATACCTCAAATACATACAGAAGTTGTGAGATCAAGGGATAATTCCTACATCAAGTGTGGTAAGCTGTTAACATTGGATCAATAGGCTTGAGAACAGGCATACTACTAATATGAACATAGCACTTTTTGAAGCACATGATTCAATAAATGGACCATACAAATAGGTTATAAACGTTTTGATTTCCAAGTTGAATATACATTTATCTAGGTTACAACAACTGCTATTAGAGTCAACCTAGTTCTAAGCCTAATAGGAGGCTCACACATGACAAAAGCCACATCATCTGGAATCTCTCGCATTGCCATTAGGGGATGGTTTCAGATAGAACTTTGAGCTTGATTTCTTCATCAAGCAGTCAATCGAGAGATTGCTGGCACACAAATTTAGTGCCATAATGGAAATGAGACCTTCATGAGGCTTACGGGTTCCACAGATATCAGATTGGAGTCAGCTTTCCAGTTCCTGCACATATCCTACCATAATCTTCTACATGCCTATCATCTCTTTTTTTGAACAAAAATTTATTTAAAAATGCAATAAACTCCAACTGAGGCAACCAAATTGGCTGCAACGCAGCCTTATTGGTATATCTACAAGCATATGGAACCTGATAGGACACTGCTTCATCTTGGACTAGCAGTTGGGGTTGTTCCCAAAAAACCATCAATTAACTTTATTTGATCCATGAGGTTACTCTACCTAACTTCACTAGTTGATTTAGCTAAACTTATGGACTTCAACAGGATATGCTGTCAACCGACACAGGCCATCATGCCATCAGACTCCTTATGTTTTAAAAAAGTATATATTACCGTGATATATTTGAAGCCTTTGTAAATCCTAAAAGCTTCACACTCTTTTTAAGTTTGAATTTGACTGCTTCCCATAGAGAAGCTGATATAGGAACAACTTGAGGGCCATAATGATACCCTTTAATTCTTTGCTCCGGCGGAACAATTTTATCAGGATTCTCCATTATTTTATATTCAAAATCCACTTTAACCTCATGAGTTGCATATTTGTCATTTGTAGGTGCTTCATCAGAATACTTTTTCAATGTAGGAAATTTATCCTCAGCTATCTTTTTATATACCCAGACCTGCATTGACAAAACAAGATAAATGGTAAAAATTAAACATAAAACTGAACTTTTAGAAAAGAAAATCAGTGCTGCAACCACAAGCTTCATTCTAAATTACAAGGACACAATACCAAACAATAAGATTAGAAAAGACTAATCCATGAGAACCCAAATCAAACAACTACTCAGAAAGGGCAAAAAAACTATACAGAAGCCCAACCAATATCTATGCAATGAAGTTTCTTTCAATGATTCACTTTTTTGAATGGAGTTTGGAGATGGATTGTATATCAAAGTCCAATTTGGTGGCACCTTGATAGATCAAAATAGAAAATGAAAAAGGTAACCTCATCTAAAAATAATCAATTTGTACATGTTTCTATGCTGCTTCCTTGAAGATATCCAATTTTCACCAAACATACCACTAGCCGTGTGTTTTTCGAAATAAACCAGTCTTCCTCTCCCTAATTGTAAACTCCCTCCATATATTCAATCAAGGCTTTGTAAATATTTATGAACAAACTCTTCAAATTTACTAATACAGAGAGAGAAGGTGAATTTCCAGCCTGCATTTCCCTCAAAAAATCAACTAGTACATGGAAATATGACGAAAGAAATTTACCAAAAGCAAAGCTAACTGGTTCATTTTTTTTCCAGGCAGAAAATTAAGATAGGAAGAAAGTGCACAATACGGGATAGAGTATTACTCAATTTAGGAAGAATGTATACAGATGAAAAATAGAGTATCCCACAGCAGAGGAAGAAAGTGCATAGTAAATAGTCGTTAGTGTAGGAGGTAAGTTAAAAGTCCAAACAAAGGTAAACTGGATTTATTTATCTGATTTACAAAAGCATGAAAGACAGCATAGATAATAATTATGAACAGTATGTACAAGTTCAAGAAACATACCAACAGAACAATGTAATGATCTCACCTTAATCTTCATTGTCGAACTAAGTTCCAAATCTCCTCTGAATATTGTGGTAGGAATTATCTTCCGTGTCTTAATAGCACCTAACAAAGACGTTGTACTATCAACATGCACTATATTGGCCACTGCTTGCTGTGAGAATTGATTGAGGAGTTTGTCATTCTCATCAATGACCCGCTGATGTTCAACACCCCATAATTTTTCTCTGATAATTAGACAGTTCAGGCTTATGCCTTGCGCATTCATCTGATGAGCAATAGTTACTGCCTGATCCACTTTCGTCCCTTCATAAGGTTCTTTAGTAGCACATTGCGCATTTGTAATGAGATGAAGACATTTTTTTAGTTTTTCCTTGGGATTAAATTTCTTTATCAGCATATCCATACCAACCACAATGGCATCCAAAACTAGCAAGTAGTCAAGGATACAAAAATGCAATCAAAATGAACCTATTTCACAAGACTAATAAATCAATAGTAGAGATAAGATTATATCCTAAGAGAATAAATGCGACGATTGCCAACATAATGATGCCATCAAGATTGTAAAAGACATTTCCAAGCAGCAGGTGGTCAACCCAATACCCAACACATGCATATGTGGGTAGTCAGAACTAAAAAATGTTTAATACATTTATATTTATAAAATGACTAACATATAACAAATAAAGTATGCACCCAATCCATAACTCAACATAATATATATATATACCACATAATATTATAACATTGAATAGGACATATTTATCAGCATGCATATAATTAATATCTAAAGTGTTCGTTACTTGAAAAACAAATGTTTAAGTAAACAAACAAGTTTACTTAGTTTAATTTTCTATTTCCATTTTTTAGAAAATAGAATTTACAATTAAAAAAATATATTATCACTGATTTTTTGACACCTATTAATTTCTTAAAGATGAATATGTTATAAAAATAATGATTGATATTTATTTTCTATAAAAAATTTGAGATACTAAAATTTTCATAGACCAAAGAAGGGTGTACCCGTCATAAGAATTAATCTTTTGTACATACAAAAAATCATGACTAAATTGCTTATCGTATTCTTGATCACCAAAGGAACTGAACCATTTTTTTTCTTTTTAACTACATAAGACAGTCTACCTAGACCACAACCAAATGTAACTGCCCAAAGGAATTGCATATCATATGTGCAATCAGGTCCCTTATCTAAAATGACTTACTAGCCGCATATTCACCATCATCAATATAGGTGTTGAGTGTCAAGGAAAGGAGGATATAATACAAGGTCACTTGTTGGTGTTCATGCGATGTCCAAATCCAATGATCACAATTTTCCTAACAAAAGAAACAAAATAAATTTGCAATAGATCAAAGGACAAGTTTGATTGTTCTTCTAAACATTTCAACATTTAATTCTAATTCTTGATCAACAGTTCATCAAATTAGCTTTAAGATCATAAGAAGTAAATAAAAACCTTGTAAATTTAATTACCAAGTCATCTGTAACAAAATGAAACTACAAGAAGTCTATTTGATTTGACATTAACCAACACAGTAACAGTTATGAAACTTGAGCTGAAAGATATTCAAGCAGAAATGATAAAACTTCCTCTAAGGGTAGAATTTGGATACAGTCTCCAGCGAATGTCCCTCTAGGAAGATTTAAAGTTTCCAGAGCAGCTTCATCCACAACTCCAATATCACGTAAAACAAACACATGTTCATATCCACCAACTTCCTTCTCAAGCTCATTGTTAGTATCTGGAAAGTTAATCATGAAATATGAAAGATACTGAATAGCATTAATGAAGTAAAGTTTCAAAAATAAAGATGAATAAACATTACACATCAATGTGAAGAAATCAGTAATTGGCAACAAGAGAAAGGCTACTTGATGAAAGGAATCACAAAAGGAGAAGTAAACTAGTGAAGGTTTAAGGCTTCCTTTGGCCGAATGAAATTAGAGTAACAAAGCTTGTAGAAAATAAAAATTGAGGAAGCATCTTAGAGGAAAAGAGTGCACAGAATAAGCTTATCTTTTCCTATTTCACTAATGGGAAACATCATTTTGCTCAACAAATCACCTCTTTTCACAAAAATCCCTAAAGTTTCATTATCATCAAAAACACATCCGCAATTTAAATTTTATTACAAAAAACCTCCAAAGTTTTAATTTATCAAAATGACACATTAATTCACTTTTCCTTACAAAATGCCCCCTTACCCACCGACTCCACTTTGGTAGGGATAGTAAAGCATAAGGGCATTTTAGAGAATGTGAGTAGGTAATCGGTTTGCAATGATCAAGATAGATCTAAGATATCATCATGTGCCCTTTCAATTCATGTAATGGGATTTCCTCAATCTTAAAGATCTTGTTTGGAATGAAAAAAGGAGTTGAATTTTGACATTTTCCTTGCATTTGGTGAAAATTCCATGAATGTAGCAAATCCAGTTGGAGACAATGGTGTTGACATAGACGATCCATGTGAAGGGTTAGGAGACGGCAAAAAACTTAACTTGTTCACACGATTTTTCCTTTCTTCCGTGATTACTAACGAAATAGCAGAAAATGTTTGGTGGTGGAGATAGGTGTCAAGGAAGACAAGAAGATTGCAGGAGATGCTAGTTGCACGGAGGACAAGCAACACTTTGAGGCATAATAGGGTCCTGCGGAAGTAGTGGCAACCAAATCTAGGGTTTAGGGGAAAAGGATCATAGGTTTAGGGGAAAAGAATAATTTAAGATTTTAGGGCAAAGTTCAGTGCCAAGAGGCAGAGGCATTAGTAGCCAAGATATAAGTAGAGAAAAAGAATGGTTCTGATACTTGAAAACCTGTCACATACATGGGATCCTAACTAGATAAAATGACTTATTCTTCATGAAATAAAATAATTTTTCAAATAAAAACCATAAACACTCTATCAGACTTTTCTAACCAAATTATCTACATTTAAAACAAAAATTAAAAACAGATTTTTATTAAAGCTAATTATGCTATCATATCCCATAATTTACGTATATAGTTACAAAATCTTGTTTTCCCAATGTAATCCATTTAAATCTTAACAAAAATGATAAATTGATACATGAAGTGAACAAGCAAAAGATTAACCAAAACGACATCGAGAAGCAACTCGTTGCATAGCAAAATCGGAAGACTGCATTTCCAAGTGGCATTAACCATTAGATCCATCAAGAAATATGCAAAAATAATCTAACTTGAATGTTATAGCATCTTCATGTGTGTTGGATTTAGTAAGGATAACCCTATATGGAAATTGTGAAATTATTGGTTACACCATGGTATGCTTCTCAGGACATTAACAATTAGATCTGTTAAGCAGTATGCAAAACATGATTAAACTTGAATGCTAGAACATCTTCATGCATATTGGATGCCATAAGGATAACCCTATATGAAAATTAGTGAAATTATTGGTTAAACCATGTTGTGCTTTTCCCAGCTACAGAGATTAAAGACAACAGTTGTAGCAGCTTTAATATTCATTGCAACAAGATCTTTGATGATACTATCAATATTTGAAATCTTATACAGATAAAATTACCTTGCGTTCCAAATAGAACTATTCCAACCAGATCGCTTTTAGCAAAAATCAGCTGCAAAAGTTAGAGAAAAAAATCAGTCAAGAATCTGGATGTGATTAGGAAATCAAAGATATAAGCATGAGTTACTGAAAAAAAAGAGTCATAGAATAGCCAAACAAGGACAATAGTGGCATATTTTCTTAGATATTGTTGGAATTACTATTTCAAATTGAACATGTTTAGTGACAAGGTAAATAGGCATTGGCCCAAATATACTATTCAGTTCCAAGATGCTAAAATTGTGTCTCTACTGTGTAATGTAATAACCCCTCTTTAGTGAAAAACCATAAAGGGCAGCCTGGTACGTGAAGTTCCGGCCCATGCAGGTCCCGGGGAAGGGACGGACCACATTGGGTCTAAATACCTCATCAAGTATTACAGTTCCCTCCCTCTTACTTCACATAACTCCCAAGATAATCTTTTGATCTTTCCATGCCCATAAACCACAGAGCAGATGAGGCAGCAATTCTTCAATTGCATTAGGAGCTTGCCAAATTGCAATTTTGCATAATATGAAGAGTCCAACAACTACAATTGCCTATGACCACATCCAATTAATCATTAATGAGAAAGTGATGGATGTATCCTTAATTTGATGTCCAGATAGCCCTACCTGAACAATTATTAGCCATCTACTTGGGGCCAAATTAGAATCGCATAATAATCCAACCTCTGTCGTCTACTGTGAGCTTATAAGCACAGCATTTTATATGCCTCTCGTGATTGCTTTCAAGACCAATGTCTCTTCTTGGATGGTGCTGCCAATGAGCTTGCTTCCTGCATCTTATATGGATTGGATGCTCATTCGCTGCATCCCATCATGGTGTCATTACGAGAAAAACTTATCATTTGCTTCCCTTAAAGATAAATAGAGCTCTCTCATCCCTATCAGAAGGAAACCCAATCTCCTAAACTTATTCCTCAAGGTCCTCTACTTGTGTCTCCTCCTATATCTAATCTCTATCCACATATCGCCAGTTTTGCAACCCCAAAGGAAGACCTAGTTTCCTTCCCAAACTCATCTAGGAGGCCATCCAGCATGCACTTTTTTACTGTCACCACTAATCATTATGGGTCGAGTCTTTGGGGATGATGTTGCTCTGCCAGTTATGTATTTACATGTCCTGCAGAGATGGACATCCAAAAATGCCACTTCATTTATGCTCCATTACACTCCATGCATGATAATTACCACAATAACAAAGGTGCCTTCTACCCAGCCTCTTAATCTACTTCAGCTTCGGTGTTGATAGTCTCATCACCTATTTTCCATTCAGTGGAGAAATTGGCCAATTTTGCCCATCTAAAGGGTTTTCGTTGCCACCCAATCATTACTTCAAGCAGGACAACAATTGTTATCAAGTCACCTAAAGTGCTTCTGTTGTTGTCCAAACATTTCTGGTGGAGAAATCAATTGATCTCAAAATCCTTTTATTCCTTCAATGGGACTCTCTATTATATGGAGAAAGCTAGACATATACAATACCTACACTCAACCTTGAGCAACTTGACGAGATATTAGCATAGTAAGTAGATATGAAATAGGTTTACCATCTATACGTTAAATAGGTTTAATCTCACATCTTCTATCTAGTTGAAGGATGTTGTAATTGTGTCATATATATGATGTAACCATTCTCTTCAGTGAAGAATAGTAGTAAATATTTAAACCCTAATTTTACAGATACAATAAAACCGATCAAATTAATGTATCTAAACATAACTGAAGAAGCTTTGACTATAATCCACAGAAGAATTTAACTTGCCTTCTTCTGTACGAACATTGAGCAAACTTTTCCAACCTCCGGAAGGACGCTATGCATCGACGGACCAACATCAATCAGAAAAATCACCGCTTCCTGCAGAAAGCAACACAAAATGAAGGTAGAAAAAGATGGAGCATGCCATTACGACCAAATTTCCAAACCCTAACTCGGCAAAGCGGCAGCCTTTTTCGTCTCAGACGCATATATGGATGCTTACAATCAGTAAGAAATCCGAGTTCAATAGACTGATTTAATTCCGGCTTCAAATAAGCACAAAAAAAATTAAAAATTGAAATGAGAAGTAATTCACGCGAGGACTAAATCCATAACTGACACGAAGATGAAAGAAGCAGGGGAGACGAGACATGATTTTGATGAGGAAAAAAAAAACAAGAGGAGCATTCTACGGGAAGAAGAGCAGAACGGAGCAAACGTCGATCAAGAGCGGGAATATTAGTCCGAAGCATGGTAGAAGCTACCTTGTTACGAGCCATCGCGCAGAAGGAATGACGGGAAAGCGACCAGTGAGAGAAGAAAGAGGCGACTTCAAATAAGAAGAGATCAATCTTCTCTGGTACGGGTTGTTTAGGGATTGTTTTCTCTTTCTTTCTATTGTTAGACCGCTTAGGGCATCTACGCCTACACTCAATGCCACATCAACTCCAGTCAAAAAAAGACATAACTATCAAAAAAAAAGGTCTAAGCAACTCTTTTTAAGTCATACTTCGACTTTATATATACAATTAAAAACTCTCGTATCTTACCGTATTAGGGTATCCATTCGAATCGGACTGGAAAAAAAAATTTCAAATTCCAACCTAAACCCAAAACTACTAAATTCGAATCCGAACCTAACCAACCCGATCAATCCAAATCCAACCGTATAATCTAAAATATCCAATTCAAAATGACTTTTTTTTACTATTTTCCCTATAATTCTTCACTTTTATCTCAATACTTTATTATTATCATACTAATATTGATATTAATATCCATAAAATCATCTTAATTTTTAAAATAAAAATACTTTGATTTAACAAAGTTACTAAATCCTAAATTCGGGTCAACCCGAGCCCAACCCGACCCAATGTGAAAATTTTCAACACGAATTATCCCTCTAACCCGAATCTAACCCGAATCTGATTTTTTTGAGTTGACTCAAATTAGGTCGTCGGATCGAATTTATTTTTAACACCCTAGACTATATACTCTGTACTATAATTAAAAAG
>JBBPFP010962670.1:0-14491 GCA_037974795.1 Kaempferia galanga | reverse complement strand
TGTATTATTGATATATTGGATTGTAGTGGATTGTGATTGTGATGTGGAATTGTATTCTATGTAGTATTATACAGAAATAAATATGATCTGTCAGAAATCTTAGGTATTAGCGATGGATATTTATTTAATCCGTCGCTAATAGCGACAGATGTTTATTAAAGTCGTCGCTAATACCGACGGATGTTTATTAAAGTCGTCACTAATATCGACGGATGTTTATTAAAGCCGTCGCTATTAGAGACGATTTTTATAAATATCCGTCGCTATTAGAGACGGCTTTAATAAACATCCGTCGGTTATAGCGACAGCTTTAATAAACATCCGTCGCCAACACGATAAACGTCAATACAATTTTTCCGGTTTTCTAGCGACCGATGATTTATATGCCATCTCTAGTAGCGACGGATGATTAAAAATATCCGTCGCTAATACCGTAACAGAAAACGGATTCCGTTGGCCACTATAGCGACGGGATTAAATATTCCGTCGCTATATTTAGCGACGGAATATTTAATCCCGACGCTATTCGTTGCAATGACGGACAGATAGCCGACGCCTTTTAATCCGTCGCAAACAAGGGTTAGCGACGGATTAATGTCGTCGCTAGTGCCGATTATTTTTGTAGTGCGATAAAAGACATCATCGCTATCTTGTATCCGAGTAGATAATATCAAATCTGGGACCAACGATGTAACTGACCCCATAAAAATTTTCAACCGGCTTATGTCGTGTTCTTCTAACACAAATAATATGTTATATTAATAGACCCAAAATCTACGTGGGGGAATCTATAACACCTAACTAAGAACATATACAACCAATACACTGTATCTTATGTAAGTTAATAAGAAAATAATGATTCCAACAAATATAATTGTACCAATAGAGATCTTTCAAAAGAAAAAAAAAGTTAATTTGATGCCTGAACTATAATAGGTTCTGCAACGAGTCCATTATGAGATGGAATCTAACCAGAGCAACTAGATTCGAGCTAACTCTAATGTTTTTTGTGGACAAGATGTTGATCCTCCATCTCACATGTCCCTATTTGCTTAGCTCAAATTTCACTCATAACATATTACATTTACGAAGTTTAAAATATTTATGACCCATCCATCATAATTTATATTTATAATTGATGAAAAACTTTTCGTGGAACTGATTCAATTAACTCCAGAATCAGATCTTGGTCAGCTGCCATTTACTCAGATACGACCAAAACTAATCGGGCATCTATTTTTATTATTTTTTACATATTTCACTCAAGTAAAAGTATAACTTAATTGTGAGGATAAGATTTATATAAAAACAATTAAATTTTCATTTTAATTATATGCACATATATATATTGTATTAAATATAAAATTATTAAATGTGAAAAAAAACAAGATTAAACCATCAACATCAATCATTGTCTAGAAACAGAGGACATCGTAATCAAAACATAATGGATGCTATAGCCGTATCTTGCATATTGGCTGATTGCGGCTCTCATTTTTTATGCGGAAAGAAAATAAAATCGCAAAATCTAAAAGGCAACTTTTATTTTTATTATTATCAAATTAAAAACTACTTACATTTGATCAAAACTAATTTAACTTGATCACAATTAATCAAATATCATTGGAATAATTTTCATAAAAAATAGTATAGAAATTGCTTTCATTAAATTTGGTCAGACCAGATATTTTTGAAATATGAGGTACCTTTTTTATTTTTATTCTCTCAATGAGATGAAAAAAAAATGGTAAATTATAATTTAATTTATTTATATATTGTAATAATTGAATTGTAGATCTCGAGAATGAATAGTCTGGGGAGAGAATGGGTGGCCGTGGTCCCCACGGACGCCGAAAAGTGGGTATTGTTTTTCCTGATCGAGATATTATATGCTGGCGTAGATATTTCGAATCTATTATTTTTTTTTTGACAAAAAGGGTAAAGGCTGGATCTAGCGGGAATGCCAGCCACAAGATTCGATAGCAATCGGTCGGCGAAGAGGGTTCCACGCTTGCCTTCTCATCACCTTTGGATTCCTCACTCGATTTATGGCCTATCATTCGTCCACGATCATGCTCTTTTATCCGTACGATGGATCATGGTCGGATGGCAGGTAAGGCGACCTGATTAGCTCTTCCTTCCCGGCTTTTTCCCATAAGATATAGTAGGGAAGGGCGACAGTGGAGTCAAAGCAAAGTTGCCGTCCTCCTCCTCCTGCTTCTTCTTGGCCTTCTTTTTGTTCTTCTTCTTCTGGCGGCGGTGAAGGCAGAGAAGAATGCTGCAAGAGCAGGGAAACAGCTCTCTTCCTTCGAGCAGCGAGAGATCTTCCAGCTCCGCCCCCCAGATGGAAGGAAAAGAGGGCAAGTCTTTGATTAGTTCGGGCTCTTGTTTTATTCTGGTGATTGTACTTGAGATGTTTAGTAATTTTTCCGTAAATAAGTATGTATTCGTTCGTCAAAATTCGCTTTTTCCACGTTCTATTCGATGAATGTGTTGTTGTGTTTTTCTCTACTTCGTCAACACTACATTTTTTTTTCTATGGGGAATTGGATTCCTGTTTTCTTTTCTCTGTATTATAGTTTATTGATGATTTAGGTTTTTTGGCTGTATTTTGTGGGTCTTATTGGTGAAATCGAAGTTTTGGATCTGATATAGGAATGGAGAGCGACGAGGAGATCAGGAGAGTGCCGGATTTCGGATTCGATTTGGCCGGCCCGTACACCTCCGGTAGAGAGGCTGCCTTGGCGGCTGGTCCAGAGCGAGCCCAGTCCACCGCTCAATCTGGCCAGAAGCAGAGAGGGAGGAGCCCCGCCGACAAGGAGCACAAGAGGCTGAAGAGGTTAGGAGGGATTTTGCTCTCCTGTCTCTCTGTTTGGATACTTCGCCAATGATTTGTTCAGATAATGAACTGATTGTCTGCTTTTGGTCAATTAAGGTTGCTAAGGAACAGAGTCTCAGCTCAGCAAGCAAGGGAGAGGAAGAAGGCCTACCTGAATGATTTGGAGGTTAAGGTGAAGGATTTAGAGGCCAAGAATTCAGAACTAGAAGAGAGGATGTCTACATTGCAAAATGAAAACAACATGCTAAGACAAGTATGACTTTCTTTCTCTTGTTTACTTGGAAGACAAGTATATCTTTCTTGTTTTTCTTTGTCAAGGAAGGCAGTGTACGTGCTTGAGTAATTGGATATTCCAAGTCTTAGTTTAAGCGATTGCTGAAGATGACACTTAATTCTTCATTAGCATTTCGATTATTTCTCATACAGTTCTAGGATGAATCCAGTTCCAGGTCAAAATACATGTTGAAATTTGAGTTTCTGTTCTAGGGTTTTTCATATGGTTCGAACATGGAAATCGTAGGATTTAATGGTTTCATATGTGGGCGATGAGACATGATCTTGGAACAATTGGAGGTCGCGGCACATTCCTTTTCTCATACCCCTTAATATTTCTCAACTCAAACTATGTTGTCCTTGCTGTTTGGCATGGGCTGGCTATGGAGTGTGAGTGTGGGATGATGGTATTTTTTGCTCTGAATTTTGAAATGTTGAAATTTCTAGTGGATTTCTAGGGTTCCAATTGTTTTGAGTTAGTGTTTTACTTAAAAGCTGGGTTCTAATAATGCTACTACATTGTTAGAACTTTATACTTATTTATGTCTATGGGAGAACTTTTTTTTTTTTTCTTGATCCACCTTTGGATCATTAGAGTTGTATGTTAAAAATGACAATTATGAATCTTACAAATTACCTTAGATGAAAAACAAAAGCAATTAGCTTTTATCGATCACATTAGAATCACATCTGAATCATGCATCTTATGATTAATGTCTTGTTTCAGAGGTAATGATTCAATTCAAAATTTGACTTAAATGCATATTCCACAATTCGAGTAGGGGAAAAGCCAGAAATCTATGCAGATGAAATGCAGAGATTTTTGTATTAATATGATCAGAGATTAAAATGAAAAATCTCTTTTCAAGTCTATATGACTCCACCAAAGGTTTGATATAGGTTGTTAATTTTAGGAAACACAACCTACTCTCATATTGTCAAAAGTTTTTCCTCTACTAGATTCTCCTTTAGGTCTTCTCATGGTTTCTATTCTTCCCTAGTTATTTTCTTGCCTACGTGTGTGAATAATTCATGTACTCCTTAATAATACAAATCATACCATGTCTTGTTAATCTCACTTTTTTTTGGGTTTATGACAAGGAGATTGACAGATTTCTATGTGGTGTTCAACTATTTTTAGCAACATAAGCCATTGAGTGTTGAAGCATTTGTAACTAAGTTTTAAAGTTTCATTTTGAGTTTGGGGTTTTGGGGATGCTATTTTGCTTGTGTCGATAAATGGGGTCGTTGGCATGTGTTGTTGGCATGGAGGAGGAAAAAGAAGACAAAAAGTATTCTTCACTCGCCGAAGAAGCATCACAAGTGCTTGGCCCTCATTGTGAAGCATCATGACCTCTCCTCGATTCACTTTGAAGCCTCTTGTTCTGAAGTAAGGAAAGCAAAATCAGTGAGGTTCTCAACTCATTCCTCAAACAAGCAACATCACCCCTCTCCTCAGCTCACTTGTTCTAGGCAAAATAAGCCTCATCCATCGAGGATGACTGGACGATGGAATGTGACAGCTGCAAGTTCTCCAATTCATTGTTAGAGAGTTTATACACATTTTCTATTTCAGGATTTCTCGTTTCTAGTGGGAATTTTCCAATTTACTGTAAATTAGTTTTTCTCGAACTTAGAAACTCCGTAAGCTCTTAATGTTTTGTAACAGCTGCTTTTAGTTGATTGTAGACTTCATATTTGAGCACCTGGTCAATGCCTGTTATAGTGAAAACCTCTCTGAAACATTGTATTTCTCCTGCAGATACTGAAAAATACTACAGTTGGTAGGAGAGGCGCTGGAAGTAGCATCTCTGGAGAAGGCATGTAGAATGTAGTAGGACCTCTCCTCTCCCTCGCGAAGGACATTAACGATTGAGAAACTTACCCAAATTGGATTATCATTCCTTGTATTTCTGTTTACTGATTAGGTATGTCTTCTCGATCATCCTTCGTCTTCCAAGTAGTGATGCATCTTGTGTTTTTGTAAGCCGCAAAACTGCTTTTGTGATCGATTGCTTGGAGATATAGTTGCATCAAAAAAATTTGAAACATGCTCTCTGATTCACACTTGTGGATTTAGTTTGAAACATCTCTTTTATTCATACTGCATATAAATTAGTGCCTGATATAGATTTCCAAATTTTGCTTGAATACCTTTAAATTGCAGGGTGGTTTAGGGAAGCATTTAGTCAGCAAACGGAATTATTACACGCTTAATTTAAAACGGAACAACAGATCTCCCATGATATCTGCATTTAACAAGCTCGTCATTGTATCAGACGAAGTATCTCTTTTGAGTATTTGAATGTTATCTCAGTCTCCTCCAAGCAGTGATCTTTTTCATCTCTAGACCAGCCCTGCAGAAACGATTGACAAACAACTTAGCTGATGATAATACTTTTCATACGAGATAAATTACAATGAAGAAAAAAAACTGAAAAGAGAGAGGAGCGTGTTGAGCGTCATACTGAAGCAAGCTTGTTTAGCTTATCGCGCACGTTTTGCGACAGTTGGGAGAGAACACCATCCCACTTGTAGAACTCCAGCTCCTTGTTGTCTAAGATTTTTGTTGACACCTAGGAGGAACACAGAACAAGAAATTGAATTATCAATGAATTTCTGAGTTTGTTCAGAGGGAAAGAGTCTTCAAACACAGCCAAGCTGTATATCCAGGCATTACCAAGTGGATACAGTGAGTCCCATATCGGTGATGTAAACAAGATTATTAAGTGTTTCTGTAGCCTGATCAGCAACTTGAGAAAGATAGTGACCATGAATGAGTTAGCTAAGGCATTTAGAAGTATATAGGCCGACTTAGACAGCAGTAGCCATTAGACATGACCATCGGTGGGTCCAAACCAGCTCTGCTCAGAACTGGATAAATAGACCGATTACCTGTTGACTCAGTTCAACGGGCCCAATCTGTAACTAGCCTATTAAGGTTCGGCCCAAGTATGGTTAAAGTCTAGATGGGCCAATTAACGATCCGGTCCTAAGTAAATTGACTTATTGTAGAACTGGATGATGTGATAGAGGAAGGGTTTAAATATCGCTCTTTTGAAAACCTTTTGAAATAAAAAATACAGCAGAAAAACAAAGTACTAAGGACTCGGTCGATTATTTGGTTCACAATCTAGCGATTGCTACTCCAAATCTTACGATACCTTGGACGGCTTTGGATAGGTAATTCAGTAATGTTCTTCTTTCCAAAAAATCTTTCGGAGAAGGAAAAAAAACTCATACAAAAGATGAAAAGATAATAACAAATTATTATCCCTTTTAATATAAATTGAAGTATTTAAAGTATACCGACAATGTAAAAGTATAGTTTCATCGTAGGTTGTTGAAGCGCCTCTTGGCTAGCTGCAGTAGTACTTGCATGAACAGATCATCACAGAAGAAGAGAGAGTAGAGAGAATTTATGTTTGAGTCTTGGATCTCGAGGCTTCTTTTATAGCTTTTATAGGATTGATTGAACATTTGTTCAGTCACCTAAACCCAATCCGATCCCTTTGCACTTGATTTCAGGATTTTCCATTCGACTAAACGTTTGACTGAACCCCTAATCTTTCTTTACTTGCTACGATCCAATCAGATCAATCCCACTTAATCTGCTTGTTTGATCGATTGATCATCATGATTAGTCAACTGAATTCTAGACCTTCCTTTACTGTTTGATATGATCACATCCAATTTGTGCTTTCCATATGTGTTTGTCAACTGATCATCTTGATCAGTCGACTGCACCCTTAATTTCTTCTTGGCTTAAATCGAGTTTGATCTGTGCTTATCTACTCGGATCAGTCGACCAAACACATATAGGTCGACTGAACACTTACCTTATTCGGTCAACTGAACCTTTCAGCCACAGAAACCTTGATTTTTATGTAAAATAAAGTTAGCACAAAAATAGCAATAATAATCCTACAAAATTGAGTTAAAAACATATAAATATACATGAATTATTTTGACAGTTAAGAGTGTTTGATCTCTACTTAGAAACTTTTATTGGTTTTTTAGTCTAATCAATGCTTAAGGTTTGTCCCAACTTGGACACACCCTCACTATCTTCTAAAATTGAAAGGCCTCTCAAGGACTTCCTTAACTTATTGCTCAAACATCCGGTCCAGCTGGTCTGTTTGAACTTCTTCAACTTAGTGTTTGATTGTTCCACCGAGACTTTCTTAACTTCATGTTCGTCTAGTTGACCCATCAACTCATCTGATCTTCTACTAAGTGTCTGATCCCTCTAATCCAAATAAACACTTTTGCCTAGTGTCTGATCCAGTCTTCTAGCCCACTAGGACTTCTGATGTCGGAATCTTTCTGACCTATTAGGACTTTCCATATTAAATAACCTACACATTTAACTCTCATATGCTAATCCCAGGTGTCTCACACAGTCAATTCCATAGTCATCTATATAGAGGTAAATTAGAAAACTGAATAGACCACTAATGGAAGGGTATTTTTTTTTTGTACAAATTTTATTGAAAATAGACCATTATTTATTTATGTAAATCTACCACGTATTGATGAATCCGCCCAAGCCTGATGATACAAGATAAGACCTACTTTAAAATTATTTTTTCAAGATATTTATCTTAAATCTTCTAATGTAGGATTATTATGTTACTTTTTTCGAATAATAAATTTGTAAAAGGTATAATTTATTTAATAATAAAATTATATATATAGTAAAAATTATTATTGAACATACAGAATTAATATATATATCTTATCACATTAAAATATTATTTATAATATTAATATTAGATATAAAAATTAGACATAATTCAGGATTTAATCTCATATTTTTTCAGTATAATTTTTTTTAAGATATACTTTGCTTTCGACATTTTGAGAGTTCAAGCTATTGAACGAAAGTTACAAAAATAAAAATAAAAATAAAAATAAAAATAAAAGACATCAATTTTCAAAGGAATAATTAAAAGATTTTAATAAAAATCTAACAAACTCTATGATTTTAATTTCCTCGTTAGGGTGCCCGGTTAGTTAGAGAGTTATAAATTTATTATAATGAGATATGGATCAATTTTTTTATGAGTATATACTCTCAAGAAAAATTCCATCAATCCCCTAAACATTTTATGGTCAGTTATAAACCGACAAATTTACTATAATGGGATAGAGGTTAATTTTTGAAGGGTACATATCCTTAGAAAAAAAACTCCTCCCACTCCCTTCCCATTTGATGATCTGCTATAAGCTTACCTCCATCACATAACCGAGGATAAATGTGAGAATAATCACTTTTTACTATGATAAATATATAACTTAAATAAATGAATGCATTGTTATTTTTTCCATATTTATACAATTTTAAATATTTTTTAAAACATTGTTGTGAACCGAATTATCACCGGTAATCAAGACTCAAAAGTATATCCACTATCTTAACGACCCCTAGTACTGACCCACAGATATATGAGATAAATGCAGGTATATAGGTGAGAGGCGCATGGCGGGGTAAATCATATAGGTTATCAGTTTATGAGAATTGACCCCTGACTATTATACTAGAACTGTTATGCGTTCATTGTCGTGTTATGCTCTAGGGGTTATAATCAAGACTTAATGTAGCAAAAGTCGATTCGCTCAACCCGTGCCCTCGCAAATCCATGCCTAAGCCAATACGAATGTTAGATTATATAATCTATTTGATTATATTTTATATAAGAATTATTTGTTTATAGCTTTTAAGGACAATGTTAGATTATATATTTTTATTAGGCCTAGTCTTTTTAGACTTTATCTTTCTGTTTAAATTTAGTCGTTATTTTCTTTTTTTGTTTAAGGTTTATGTTTCCTATATAAAGAGTAGTACTCTTTATTGCCAATGTACCTTTTGTTTGAGATTTAATAAGATTAGTTAGCTTTTTTTTTTCTTAATTTCTACAGCCACAACTATTGTAGCAGTTACTTTAAAGTAGTTGCTACAAGTTGTGACTACGTGTTGCAGCTACTACATAGTAGTAGTTGCTACAGATAAGAAAGTAAATAGAGAAAAATTATTATATGTAAATGACAAAGAAAGAGAAAAAAGATGTTGCATATATGTGAGATGAGAGAAATTAAAAAAATTTGAGTTTTACCGTTGAGATCACCCACGTTCAATATTGCTCACGGTCACTCATATAAAATTGAGTAAAATAACACACACACACATAGCAACTCATGGACGAAACAAGTTTGGTTAGTCCTTCAAGCCCATTTGGCCCACTTGACTCCTCCAATCTATCTAGTCCGATTAACTCGTCCATCTGCTTAGTTTGACCAATTTAGACTAATTTACCTTGCTATTAGTTTGATTAACTCGCCTTTCTTATTTGTGTGACCGATTTGGTTGCTCAATTTGACCGTCAACCTAGCCATTTTATTCTTCTACGTGGAAATGGATAATGAATATTTAATATTTTTGAAATAGAGTTTAAATGTGTTAGATATTCTTCCCTCTGGAGACTCTCGAAGTGATTAAACTGATTAGGCCACGAGTTGTTAGGGAATTGAAGGTTTGAACTGTCTAAGTGTTGATTGCTCCTGTGTGGTACATCGAGTCGAGTCGGTTGAGTCCAAGAGGGGTCAATGTTGCTTGAGCACTGAGTCAAAAGAAAAAGATATCAAGTTGATAATTTTACTCCTATATATTTAACATGTGCAGATTATACTTATACACGAGTCACTTGAATTCAATGCAATTTAAACCCTAAATTTGCACCCTTACCTACCTCCGAGTGAGGGAAGACTTATTTCCATCCACCTCCCTTATTTCAATTCATTTCCCATCACAATGTACCCTAAACCAATTGTTTTTTCGATTTCTAAAGTAAATTAAAACAAAACACAGCGATCCAAGTCAGCAACATGAATTTAATATTTAATACACACACACATATCCTAATTACGTTGTCACAATCAAAAAGATACAATTGCATGTGGCATCTGATTATGGAGTTATAATTCCATGGAGTTATCGTTAACTCCGAATGCCCGCGATCGCTAAGCTTATATATTGCTCGTCTCTTTCAGCATCGAAATTAATGCATATATGTGCTCCCATCAATATCATCGTCATCATATCCGCGTAGAAAAATAAAATGAAACATCCTTTTCGTATAGTTTGGCACAAACATGACAGCCTATTCTTAATTATACCTTTACAATTTCAACAGATGCTATAAAACATGAAAAGAGAGAGAGAGAGAGATCGTTTTATCAGCAACCTTCAGATTTTTTTTTTTTTTTGCCAAGGGTGGAAAGTCTATGAATATATAATATATTTCAGAAATGTCCTCAGCAGCTCAATCGTTCAATAATCTAATAGGTTGAGGGGCAAAATGAAAATATGCCGAGGAGCGGTCCTCCCGGAAAGAAGGAACAGTGGAGGTCAAAGCAGCTAGCCACCTGTACGCGCTAAAGTAAGTAAGCAACTGACAGTTGTCTGACAAACATGTGGGGCCCATCACGAGCAACCAAGGACAAACATCCGGCTTGGGCCCCGCTGGCGAAGAATTTTGCTTGACTCACAATTAACATCCGGTTTGTTAATTTGTCCTGCTGAATTAATACGTAATCTATATAAATGACTACTAATTATTAATATAAATAGTTAAGATATAAAACAAGTATACGTACTAAATTTAACCTAATAATTTTCATATCTTAATCATCACATCACCCTCGTGACCTAGCTAGCCAGCCACTTGGGTTTGATAATTTCTACAGCCAATTTGATTGATTACTCCCATAGTTTTTTTTTCTCTTTACTAGATGGCGACCCATACATACGCATTAGCAAATCAAGAGAGGGACATGCACTAGCTCTTGAATTTTTCTTTTTGCTGAATTGTAAAATTTGCCAACAAATAAATATAAAATATGAAATGAAATAAAATATCAATTAATCCTAGCTAGCATTTGATAAGAACGTCAATTGATTCGATCGCCATGACATACTAATAGATCCAATTGGGTAGGGGAGGTAGGTTATCTAGGTGGTCAAATTGGGTTGACTAGGTATGTAAATTAGGTTGGTCAATATGCGTGCTTAGTTTGATACAGGTATAATCAATTCGATAAGTTAGATTAGTTAAATCCGTATGCTTGGACGGACTTAATTGTTAATTTAGGTATGTCAGTTTGATCGGGAAATCTTATTATTTCAGATAGGCTAAATGTATCTTCTATCAATATAATTTAGTTGGTTAGGGTCGGTCAAAGATAATTTACTTTCTTAAAAATAAAAGCCTACAATTTTCTTTTACAAACAACTTGTTAATTTTCTTATAGACAAAAGAAGTTGGATCCAATTTGTTGATTCGTAGTTGTGATTTATCTGTTTAATTAATTAATTTCTTGGATCAATATATCCTCCAAGTCAATTATACATGCCTAACGAGTCTTGGAGGCTTCTGTAAATATTTCCAGCTAGTGTCTGAAAACTCTTTGGTGTTCTCTCACCTAACTCTAAAGTTGTTACTTTGCGCGCCATGTGCAAGTAACTATTAATTTCCACATTACGTTGGAAGAGAAGATTCATCGATCCATTGCTTGGCTAAAATTCAAAAGCACTAATTAATTTTCCTCGCGGGGCGAGCTCGTAGAACACAAATTGTTAATTATAATGTAATTATTAGGAGTTCATGATCTAATGCTTGATTGATTTCTAAATCGTCACAGTATTATATTGTAGTTTAAGAACCACAAGGGCGCGCGGCAATGGATGTTCACATTCATTTTCTCACCAGAGGACTTTTAGTTCTCATCAGGATGCAAGTCAAATAGATTAATGGTTTAATTTGTATATCATTTTATATCATTAGTATAATACTGATATGCTAATTAACGCACAAAAAGAATAATCCTCAGAAGGAAAAAGAGTGGCGGATAGACAGTAGCGTACAATAATGATATGGCCTTGAGGTTAAGTGATAAGATGTGGACACGGCCCTGTCAAAGTTGGTTTCTTTATTTTGCTTTTGAAGCAGCTAGCTAGCTAGCTTTAGTTGTTATCCTACTCACGGCTCATCTCATCAGAATATCATTGGATCCTGCCCGACAAATTAATTACTACCAACAGGATTCATCTCATCTTAGATTCTGCTGACACATTTGCTAAATTAATTAATTGGTTAGTTTCCGGAGTCAAAAACTCAAAAGTTATCCATAAAATTAACCTGTGAGCTAGCTAAACTCAACTGTTTCCATTCACGCAACGAGGTGAGAAACACATGATGAACAAAGAGGTAGATGTAGATACAGAGGAAAAGAGAAATCCCCCTTTTGTTTTTGTGGGTATACGTACAATTCGGTTAGAAATTATAGAGAACACCAGTCACCACACTGAGAAGAAGAAGAAGGAGGAGGAGGAGATTGATTTCGATCACGCGGAGTTGTTGAAAGTAAAGGCGGCGTTTTGAAATTTGTTGTTGCCGCTCTCCAGCGACGAAGACGACGGCGAGGAATTCCAAAACGAGGTCGGCGACGGAGACGGCGGCTGCGAGGCCTCCGGGTTGGAGGTCAAAGCGATGGTAACGGGCGGGATCTCTGCGGCGTGGAGGTCAGGCGGCGGGTGTTGCCACTGCGGCAGGGGCCCCGCCAGGAGCAGCGTCTGCAGCAGCGGCCCCGCCCCCATAACCGCCTCCACCAGCCGTCCCTTCTCCGGAAGTCCCCTCCTCGTCGCCGCGGCCTCCAATTCCACCAGCGCCGGCGCCGGCGACGCCGCCGCTGGATTGCTGCTCTTGCCGTCGTCGATGTCCGCCGCGACCGCCTCGTCTACGGGAAGGAAGGTGGGTCCGGGCGGAGGATGAGGGTGGTCGGCCTGGTGGTGTAGGAGGAGCAGGAGGAGGGCGTGGCGGGCCTCGTCGCGCTCCCGGGTGGCGGATTCGAGGAGGCGGGTGAGGCGGAGCGCCTGCGACTCCATCTTACGGAGCTCCTCTTGGGCGGTGGCGCGGGTGGACTCCAGCTCCAGGGTCATGCGGAGGAGAGCCTGCTTGAGTTCCAGTTCATCCGTCGCTGCCGTGGTTCCGCCGCCGTTGTCCTGCCGATCGAGCCAACCATTAATGCCCGACAGCTCTTTCTCATGGATAGAAATGAGTAGAATTGGGAGATACCTGAGCACGCCAAAGGAAAGAGAACGGAGTGGCGCCGCCGACACCGGAGAACGGCGGAGGGAAGCGGCGAATTTGGTCCATGTGAGCTGGTTTCACCGGCGAGGGAACTAGCAGATTTTGCTTCTCATTTCGAGTCACATTGGGTGTGTATATATATATATATATATTAAATAATATATTTTTTAAAAAAAACCCCACAAAATTAAATCACAGCTCTGCAAAGGGCCTTCACACACGAGCTTCGCAGAAAAACCCCTTCACTTTTAATTTTTACATAAAGTGTACGGTACACTGAATGTCTCCCGAGGGGTTGGCACAGGACAGTCACTGAACGTGATACGAATTATGAAATATTATATATAATTTTATTGAAACATTTATCTCTGCTTCGTCTTCCAATGGCAAGCAAATTGAATCTACGTACAAAGCAAAGTTTCCATTGCATCTCCTTAAATTTTGGTCTAATTAATTCTTGATATAATGCATGTCCTGTGACTTTTCAGGTTTCTACTGATACTGATCCCAATAAATTTTAGAATTATCAATCGAATTGGATGAGACTTCAATTTTGGACATTTCACGAGACAGTAAAGAATTTGATGGAGGCATTAGAATCAAAATCATCATCACTGTTCTCCTCATTCAATTAATCCATCATTTTGATTTCTGTATTTATCTTCTGAATCGTCTCCAGCAAGAGAATTGCCATACTTAGATGTAAGTTCTCTACTACTTGAACCTTCTTCTTTAACAGCAGGACCTGACTCATATTTCTCTGAACGATTTTCAGCATTATAATCTCCATTCCCATCCCAATGTTTCTCACCAAGTATCAACCATTTGAGAATCCAACTTCAGGATCTTCCTCATCTTCTGCATCCTCACTCACACTGAATGTTTCACCATCAAAATCTACTTCTTCCATTTTTATGATTCCTTTATCATTAATTTCCATTGGGTTGTTTATCTTAACTTATCCTGCCCATATATAATGCTGTATTTGTCCACTGCAGTTGCTCATGTACACTATCCATACAACATCTCTGTTCTTGCTGGATAAATAGTAGTTGACACGAAAAGAGTTTTGTTTGATCAAACTGCAAAAGGAGAAAGAGATGGTTAACGGATGGATCATATCTGAGTGAATATCAATGTGAGAGACGCCATGGATGAAAAGAAAGAAACGACAAAAATTTTTTGATAAGGTTTTACGTAATAGAATTCCGTTACAGTTTTCGAATCTGTT
>JBBPFP010962562.1:0-14492 GCA_037974795.1 Kaempferia galanga | reverse complement strand
AATTTGAAATATCATGAGTTTGTAAATTTCCTTTAGAAGCTAAGTATTTCAAACGAGAAGAAGAAACATGTCCAAGACGAGAATGCCACAAATAAAAACCAGAAGAAGTAGAGCTTAACCAAAAGGATTTAAAATTAATACTAGAAGCAGCAACATCTAGAACTTTCATCTCTTCTAATACATATAATCTCCCCTGCCTACAACCTATCCCAATTAGCTTCTGGGATCGCGGATCCTATATATAACAAGAAAATGAAGTAAAAGAAACTGAGAAACCAGAATCACATAATTGACCGACCGAGACAAGATCAAAGTAAGATTAGGGATATGATATACATTAGATAGAGATAAATTAGACGCACAAATAGAACCAACACCAGCTAATAATATGGGAGAACTATCAGCGGTCATAACCGATATAAAAGGAGATAACTTTATAGATATGAAAGAATTGATATTATGCGACATATGATGCGAAACTCCGGAATCAAGATCCAAATAGGGGAATGTATACCTGAGGTATCACTAGAGGGTAAACCTATGTGAGAAGAGGCAAACATGACATGTCGCTAATATGTAAGAAAATTCTGAAACTATTTGGTAAGAGCAGCGATTGTGACATTGGATGATTGAGACACTCTAAAGTCTTTAAGAGAAACTGTTGTTGCCATGTTGGGTGCTCCAGATTTAAGGAATCGTTGTTGTGGTTGATTACTGGATTTTCATGAAGATGACAGAATCACTAGTCACATTTTTTGATCGTCAGGTGAACTTAAAGAAATCAAAATCCGATCTCCACCGTTCAAAATGTAGCCCTACTCTGATACCATGTGAATAAACCAAAGAATATAAATAGAGTGAAAAAGACAACATAAAGAAAAGAAAGAAGATATAGCCACATAAGGATGCTAGCAAATTGTATAATGAAAACTTAGATTTATAAAGAAAAAAAAGATATAAATAGATAATAAAAAATAATAAAAAGACTAATCTACCTTTATATAATAATAATTTATTATATACTTAATTTGGGGTTACATCAAAGGGTTCTAGCCGATCCAGGGATGACAGTAAACTTGCTTCAGGGATGCTAGCTTCGAGTCCAAAAATTCATTCTTTTTCTCATATCCATGTAGCTCCGAACTCAAAATCCATGAGCTTAAGATCAGACTCCAACTTGTCCTGGTGATTGGATACGTCTTGATTAGATTCCTCTGCTCCTTGACCTGAGCAAAGAGAGCTGAGCTAGAATCGGACACGTTACAGGGAACGATCAACCGGTTCCGGAAGTATGAGTGCTTGAGCTCTGAAATGCGTCTGAGCTAGGAAACGATTGCTAGATCTGAAGACTGTATCAAGTTCGGTTCATAGGGCAATTGCGCCATTTGGAGCTGCGCGTAAGCCGCTTTGATGGCGGAGATGCTGGCGAAGAGGTGAACGAGAAGGGACTCCATGGTCTGTCTGTCTTTGGAAGAGAACTTCTGCCGTGGCTTCTCATACTCAACCCTGTAGAATTCACTTCCGCCTTCGGAGATGATGGTGGGAAAAGATTCAAGATGCTTGGCCCGTGGCTTCTCATACTCAACCCTGTAGAATTCACTTCCACCTTCGGAGATGATGGTGGGGAAGTCACTGATGGTTTGGGACAGCTTGAGCTTGTGGACTGAGCAAGAGTCTTCACTGGGAGCATCACTGGCAGAGCTAGTGAAGGAGCGGCGTAGGCGAAGAATTTTGTTGAACGCACGAGCTAAAGTTCCCAGCTTTGGCTGTGGTGCCCGTTGGGTGTACTCCATAGCTTCTCTGTTTCAAGATTTGAACATGCAACACAGGAATTCGAAAGATATTAGAGCAAAGATCACGAGAGAACAATGCTTTTCAAAAGGTGGTCTTTTTAGGGGGCATCCGTAGACTACTTCCTGTTCTACTTTGTAGAGAAAGAGCAAACAGCCTGATAATTAATTTACCGAAGCACGATGAACGACAATAACTTGAATTAAAGAGGACGACATTAAATTAATACTACAATAGGACATCAGATTCTCGTAATCGATGAACACTGATCAATGATCATGTTCCCGTGGTGGGGCAAATCTAAAAAGTCCAGCTGATGAATAAACAGAAAAAAATATTGGGCCAAAGGCTTTGGCTTATGCAGCATTAGGTGGAAGAGGAATCTAGAATAAGGCAGCAGTGAGCTGCTGATTGAATTCCATACTCCATTGTCGGAGTAATAGAATTGGTATTACAGCTTGCAAACACCCGAATATTTTAGTGTAGTCAGGAAGGCCCCATGATGTGCTTACTATGGCAAAATAGACAGAGTAAAATACAAAAAGAAAAAAAAAAGAAAAAAAAGAGGAAGTCCTCTTCCATGTGTAGTCCATGAATCAATATCACTTTTTTCTTCACTTTAGTCTTTTATGAGGAAGCACTGATTCACTGAAATGTTACGGAAGATAATCCGGGATATGTTGCACTAGTTGCATCTGATAGAGAGATAGATAGTTGAGTAATGACCACTTATAATAATAGAGGCATTGGGATGTGCAAATCCAAATAGAGGTTCCACCACTTTCTTAAGATTCAAAAAACAGAGAAAATTCTTGAAAACAATATGCAAATAACTCTATGTGTCTAAACAAGCCTAATATATGAGATTAGTTAGTTATGCAACGTACGAGGTAGGACACTGTTAATAGAAAATAGGAATCTACGGAGTTAGACAAAGTTTCTCATAAACAAATTTGAAGACTGTGACTGAAATTTAGGACAAGAAGATCCAAAACTAAACCGAGTGGTGTACAATCCATTAGACTTCGATCCAGATCGAGCAACAAAAACATGAATTGAGTGCATTTATTTGATAACAAGACATGTTTAAGTAAGGTCTCACTCCAATATCTAAAGTACAGTGAGGAACTCTCGAAAGTATCCACTGTTCCTTCTTCTTAAGCTTCAATTAATTGACATTAAGGAATCAACTCAAGGTATCCACTATTTTTAAGATAACTCCACAGAGAACAGAGCATGAGTATTCCCCAAGAAGGACCGACCCACGGCAGAGCAAGACCAGCGTCACGTGTTACATAAGAATTTATAGGCACTAAGCATTTGTCCGTGGAACAAATGGACAAATGCTTTCAGAGGTGAAGAGGAAAGACAGACCTACAGATCAGAGAAGAGAACATGATAGTGGCTGCCAAATCTAAAGATGATGCTTGATACACAACATTTAAGCAGGACACTGCACTTCCACTCACCTTCCATTGAGCTCACACAGCTTCCAACCTCCTTCAACCACTATTATTCTATCATGTGTATTCTAACTAAACAATTGCGTCTGCGTATGTGCATTTTTTTTTATTTTTTTGTCTGCACATCATAGGAAACATACACTAACACTTCGTAGAGATGCATGTTAGGTCAAAGGAAGCGCAGATGTCAGTAACCATAATGTATTAGCAGTTCAAACTACAATAGAAAGCGTAAAAGCTAAAACGCGCTCAGATCTCTGCGAACAAAAAGAGAAAGAAATGTTATTCGATAAAAAGGGCAAATGTTAGAGCAACGAGAAAATTTTTTGATTTTTACACTATTTTCACCGAAAACAGAACTTACGATTGAGATTGAGGATATAGCGAACTATTGACGGATTCTGGGACCGAGTCAGGGACACTCACCAGAAAACCCCTTCTCTCTTATCGCTCGCTAGCCACGCCCATCGCCATCAGATGCCATTGTGTCACAGTTGGAACAATCATTGGAAGGGAACTTCTACCTCAGGCGCCTGATCGACAGTCCATGAGCGAGGCAACCTGATGGAAAAACAACAAAAAACGGAATCTTCGAACTCCTCTTCCTCCCGTCTCCCAACCAAGCTCCTGCGCGTGATCGAGTGACCGGGAAGAGTGTCCAAGGGCAGAACGACGAGAGGCGACGGCGGAGGCAGGGAGTGGAAAAGAAGGGCAAAAGGAATCAAGTGGCAGAGGTGGGAAGACGCGGCCTTGGGAAATGGGAATTGAAGACCTCGGTTTGTATCCGTTGTCCATTACATGAAACACCCAAAATAACCCTACAATGGGAACACGAACTGTATAATTACGTTGATCCCAGATATCTCATAATTTGTTTTTAAAATTATGTGAAAAAAACAAATCATGATTTTTTAAAATATAAATTCGTTGAAAATTAATCTCTAGTCTCGTTTTTACCCAGGGTAGCATATCTGTTCAATGGGAACAGGAATGTTTTTACACGATGTAGCACGAGTCTGATCCAGCTGTATTTTTCGGATAGATTTATTTGTTTCATTTTATATTTATATATTCTTGTTTTTATTTTAATTTTTTTAAAAATATTTTTCTTTAATTTATTAAGTTGGTATTAGGTATTTTTTTTGAATATTTTTGTCCGTTTGCAATTCTTCTCAGTTTTTACACGTGATGATTTGACGCTCTGAATAGTAGATCATTAGATGAAGTAATTCCAGGGCCCAAACAATGAATTGAAGGGGGAATTTATCTATTTATTCAGTATCTCGTTTGGCATTAAAAATTAACTATGGTATTACATTTTTAAAAATATTATATTTTAAAAATTAATATTACAGTGATGTTGATATTTAACATGTAAAATTATAGAGGTATCCTCATTAAATCTAGTAATAAATGCAATAACATTGGTTGATGTGAATGATTAAATGAGAAATACATGTAATTTTAAAAAAAAATCCAAAACTTAGCTTTGCTTTTGAGAATTCCGTAACCTTAAAGAGGTCTTTCATCAATTACTACAGTATGAATAAAAAAAACTATTACATTTATAATAATTAGTGAAAATTGATACAAAATTAAAAGCTCTCCAAAATATTCTAGATTAAAACCACTCCAAAAATATTTTAGTTAGCTTAATTTTGATTAAAATTATTATAATATAAAATAATTGATCAAAATATTTAGATAACTTTAATCAAAATTATTTTATATTATAGAAATTTTAATTAAAATTATTATAATAATAATAAAAAGTATTTTTTGATGTATTTTTGTTAATTTTTTAAATAACAACAAAATCTGACTATGGACTATATTTATTATATTCCTAATGCGGGATCCTGTGCCAACTTAACGATTAATTCGTGATTTACCTCTCTTAGTATATTACTAATGCGGGTTTTATTTGTAAATTTTGAAAGTTTAGGCAATAAAAATTTAACAATTACTTTTCTTCATTCGTGTGGGATCACGATAATTGATTCCGTTCCACTGCTATAAATAGTAGCTGCGAAACGCGTTATCTGTGCTGGATCAGAATAACAGTATTTCAGTTCCACTGCGACAGCTGCAGACTGCAGTTCGCTTCCCTCTTTCCTCTTCGTCTGCCCAACCACCGCGCCTAAGGAAGCCTGCCGACGACCGCCTTATCGAGCAAGCGATGGTAATGGCTTGCGTCGTCCGCTATCGCTGCTGCGCTGTCGATTGGACCAGCGCGCGGGCAAGTATGGTATCGTAGGATCGCTACCTCTTCCTCCAACTTTCCATTCCCGAAACCCTAATTTTTGTGCGGTTTCGTCCAAGTTCTTCTGATACCACCGTGATCAAAGGGTTACATCCCCCTTTACTTCATCCCGTTGGGTTCCCCTTTTGCCTCCGGTGAAAAGGAGGATTTTTTTTTCCGTTGTTTGTATCTTTCATCTTGGTTATTTTGGTAATCGGGATTAAGTTTGGCTCGAGCGGGTTAATCAGATGGAGCCTCGTGTTGGAAACAAGTTTCGTTTTGGTCGCAAGATCGGGAGCGGCTCGTTTGGGGAGATCTATTTAGGTATCTGTGAACGATTTCTGGACGAACTCTTTCGTGTTCTTTCGCTGCTACAACTCTTTGAGGGTATCTTTTATTTGCCCTTATTTGCTGCAGGTACTAATATCCAAACAAACGAGGAAGTCGCAATTAAACTAGTATGTACATACTTCTCTTAACCTTCCACTTTAAGGATCTTGTACTGTTTCAACTTTTTGTATACTTTAAACTTTAGATTGAATTTCGTGATGCATTCATTCTGTTTACTGTGCTATTTAGTTAAATTCTAGATTGTTTTTTTTTAATTCACTCTGTTTAGGTTTATGAGTCTGTTCCGTGAAATTGTGGTTTTGAGGTACTGATTATATATATCGTTGTTCTTGTTAAGGTTTTTTCTGATATTCCTGGAGTCTTTTTTTTCCTGATAGATATGGAGGCCTATTCACTTACCTCTTCACCAATACTAAGCCACTTAGTCCCAACTATTTGGGTCTTTGCTACACGGATCTTTTCTCTCAATTTACCCAATGCAAGACTACTTACTTCCATCAATCTTTTTCATTTAACCTCACAATGCAATCCATAATATCCTTCAAATTACATCTACTTTACTCATGTTAACGTTCTGAAATAAAAACCACTTTCTGTTGGCCTCTCTGACATCAGCTATTTTGTCATACTTTCTAAATATGAAAGGTTTGGCAAGATAAATGTTATTAGTTTTTTGGATACTCCTGATTTTGTCAGTGACTTTTCTTAGGTCACTCACCCTTGCAGAGAGCAGCGACCATTGTCTTGAAACTAAAATAAGACCATTTTGTGATCCAAACATTAGTCACTTCTGTTGCCAACAAGTAATCATGAACCAAGCCCCTTAGGCTCATTGACTTCTACTATCTTTTCCCTTCTTTTGAGAAGTGATGTACGTATTTGTTTCTTTAGTTATTTTTAATTTGCTGATTTGGGTGTGTTTCTAACCATCTGAATGCATCAATTACTTAGGGGTCTGTATATCTTTTTCCTCATTGTGTATTTCTACTAACAGGAGAACGTCAAGACTAAGCATCCTCAGCTTCTCTATGAATCAAAGCTGTATAGGATTCTACAGGGAGGAAGTAAGCAAACACACCTTTCGGTTTCAAGAAGTTTTGATTGAGTTTTCATTTCTCTTACTTTTCATTTATTTTACTTGTTTTCTTGTCAGCTGGAATCCCTAATGTGAGATGGTTCGGGGTCGAGGGTGAGTATAATGTCCTCGTGATGGATTTACTAGGACCAAGTCTTGAAGACTTGTTCAACTTCTGTAGCCGTAAACTCTCTTTGAAGACTGTTCTCATGCTTGCAGACCAAATGGTATACTGTTTGTGCAACTTGGATTTATTGATTGACACTAAACAATAGCAACAATGCTTTGAATCACGAGAACATGCATTATGAATACTTCCAGCTCCCATCATGATATCTTTTTATCATGCTGCTACCAATGATATTGGCTTTCCATTCCCTTTCTATCCATAGATGTGAACTTGTTATCTCACAAGAATTACTATTATATTCTTCCTTGTGTTGTATACCCTTCATTTGGTCAACCATTTAACAATGATCAGAACTTGGAAGTTTTTCTAAGATAACCTTACTACAACTCAAAACCCTATTTGTTGCCTTAATACCATTTCTCCCCTACTTTGATAATTATGGTTTTTCTGAAATTCAGAAGACCAAATTATAGTATATGACGTGCATAGATGTCTCATGTCAGATAAATCGAGTGGAATTTGTACATTCAAAGTCCTTCCTTCACAGAGATATCAAACCAGATAACTTTATTATGGGTCTTGGTAGACGAGCTAATCAGGTTTGTGATTTCTTCCTCTTATTTTCTGTTGATTGGGTTTTATTTTTTGCTTAATGATGTTGCCTTTGCATTTCTTTATAGGTGTATATTATTGATTTTGGCCTTGCCAAGAAGTATAGGGACACTTCAACTCATCAGCATATTCCTTACAGGTTAGACAATTTAATCCATGAACAATTTTTTTTGTTGTTGATATTGCAATAATGTTAAAATTGTCAGATTTGTCAATTTTGTCATTGCCATGAATATTTTGTAAAGATCGCTTGCATTTCCAAGGTAAAAATCTATCTTTGCAGTTTAATAGTGTTTCATATGTAAATCAATAATGATTAAGGTCAATTTTGTTGTTTTTTATGCAAACTTTTAGTCTGTTTATTTCCACTTTTCAGTTTTATGGTACCAGATATACCATGAGATTTTATTGTTCATTAGTAAAAAGCGATTATGGAAGTAACTAAATATTGCATTTTTGGCACATCCTACTTGTTATAAAAGTTTGAGGGTGTAGATAGCAGACACTGGTTCAATGAAATTTAATTTGCATCTACTTCAGTTGGCCCATTCTCTAGTCTCTTTAAGTATCATGACTGATACCACTATGCCTAAACTCTACATTTGTACATATTCTCCCTTCTTTGTTATCGTTTAGTTAGATTAATCTGGTTATATGATTTCATACTGGATGTTTCATATAAGCAAAAAAGAGAAGAAAAAATCTCTCACTTGATTCCTGTATCACATGGATGCTTTCAAGGTGGTTGCTTTATTTAGTTAATGCTCTGTTTTTATTGCAGAGAGAACAAAAATTTAACTGGAACTGCTAGATATGCAAGTGTGAATACACATCTTGGCGTAGGTATGAGCTACAATTTTCCCTGTAATCTACTTTTGGCATATGAACTTTTTCTAAGTTGTATATACTGTTTTTCCTTATGATGATTTTTTTTTGCTTCTTTTTCTTCATTTAAGAACAAAGCAGGAGGGATGATTTAGAATCTCTTGGATTTGTTCTAACGTACTTCTTAAGAGGAAGGTTGGTTCCATTTGGTACATTTGTACCTTTCCCATATCTTAGATTGTTAACCTGAGTTGTCATTGTTTCTTTCTCAGCCTTCCATGGCAAGGTTTGAAAGCAGGAACCAAGAAGCAGAAGTATGAAAAGATTAGTGAAAAAAAAGCGGCCACATCAATTGAGGCAAAATCTCATCTTGATTAATTTGAAGTATTGTGCTCCTTTTTCCATGGTTATTATGAGAAATGTGATTATGCCTTTGTAGACTTTGTGCCGAGGATATCCTTCAGAGTTTGCTTCTTACTTCCATTATTGCCGTTCATTAAGATTTGAGGACAAGCCTGATTATGCATATCTTAAGAGATTATTCCGAGACCTTTTTATCCGTGAAGGTGTATTTCCTTTCCCATTTGTCAATTTTGAGATTGGTGGTGAAACAATGACAAAGAATTGAGGATGCAGAATTTTTCTTAAGCAAGTATATTATTATTTTTATGTCAACCATCTTTTATACTCGTTTTCTCTACAGGTTTTCAATTTGATTATGTATTTGATTGGACCATTTTGAAATATCAGCAATCTCAGATAGCTGGTGCCCCTCCACGTGCTCTTGTTAGTTTAAATGCAGATGTTTCATAATTAGTTGTTTTCTTATAATCTCGAACAAGTGGATAACCTCGGTATAATTTTTAGGGACCAAGTGCAGGGCCTAGCTCAGGCATGGCTCCTGTTGTGGCTAATGATAGGCAATCAGGTGAGGTCTCACATAGTTTGTTAATTATGTTTTATTGATTCTGTTTCAATGAAGTTTTATTCAGCTTCTCGTATTGTTCCCTATTCACTCGTCTTTATCAAATATTCATTTCTTATTTTAACTTAGATAAACTGTCAATTTATTATTGTTTCACCTTCGATTTGTGTTGGTTTTTCAGAATCTCTAATCATGTTGCATGAATCATACTCATTTTTTAATGACAATCCATATCTCATACAAACATGTTGTAAACAATTCATATCATAACTCGGAGTCATAATATTTGCATGATTACAATTTAGGTGGTGAGGAAGGAAGAGCAAGTGGTTGGCTGGCTGTAGACCCTTCCCGTCATGGACGAGCATCTCCAACTGTAAATGTTGGCAATTCATCAAAACAGAAGGCCCCTGTGGCGAGTGATCTATCTGGCAGCAAAGATGCTATGGTAAGTTTATTGGTTGATTTTGTCAGTTATTCTTGCTAAATATCTATTTGTATGCAGTAAAATTGGAAATGTGACTCTGTGTTGCTTGAATATTGCATTAAAATCTCATGAATTGTTGGCAAACCACCAGTCCGTCATGCTACCAACTTTCTAGGTTTCTTACCTGGACCACCTTGTTTTTAGTGATTAATTATTAATAAAATGGTATGTAAACTGAGCAATGAGATCATGTGTTGTTACTGGTCCCTGATTAAGCTGTAACAGCAGGACCAATACAGCTTGTTTGGCCGACGTTTCAAACCATGATTCTAAGAAATCTTGTTATAGTACGTGAAGCTTTATTCTTATTGTGTTCAAGTAGACGGGTTGGTTACACCTACAACCAAAATGGAAACAAGTGTTTTGTGGTTCAACAATGTGGAATCTCATCTAGATCATTTAATTTGTTTTATCACCGCAACACTGCCCCAAGTGTAGACTGACCATGCTACAATCAATACCTGTAGACTGGCATTGTTAAAATGGCCAAGATAGGATTTCAACAACAAAAGATCAGAAATGCAGAATGCTGCTAACTCCTATTTAGAAATTGTCTGGAATTTTTATATGATGTGTTATAGTTTACAAAATCAGCCCCAGGCGCGCGGACAGAACTTACCATTACGCCAGTCAACTAGCTTACCAAATAGGGTTGAGACCGGAGAGATGGATCTATGATGATGCAAGGTGAGCCATTCTTGAGCGGCAAGGGGATGTAAGGGCAGGGTTCCTGTGACAAGTGGTAAGGGTAAGGCTTCTGCGGTGGAAGTTAAGAGCAACGCTTCTGCAATGGGAAGTGGAGACTCAAGACTTGACGAGGTGAGGCTGTGGCTTTTGTGATGGGTGACAAGTGTGTTGACTTCACGACAGTAGGTGAGGGGGATGCAAGGCACATAACTTGGGAAGTGAGGTTACATTAGCTTTGGCTTTTGTGACGGGTGGCAAAGGTCCCACTGTCGTTGCTTGCTTCTTAGTTCCTCGTTCCTAGCCAATTCCACTGGCAACAAATGTCGCACCAATACAACACCAGTATGTTTTCATTCGAACCGGGGTACTTCAAATTAAACTGGGGCTTAATACACAGTTTTCCATATGTAAGTAGCTAGCTGGTGTTAGATGGATAAGATCCGTGTAGATGTAGATGTCACTAACTCAGCTCAAAGATGATAGTGTCAATGATCCACCATATTCAGAATTTGTGCGTAAGTTGCCGCTCTGTATCTAGTCACCTGTGCTACATCCACCTCGCCGAAGGAAGTGCAGACATAGTAGCACTTCCCTATTGGGTTATACCTTCAGATGCTTCCAAATCTAGTAAAAACCTCGTTAAATGCTTGAAATTTGCAGACAACCATATGATTGAGCTTGCAAAAAAGGAAAAAACTAGCTTTTACCATCATATAGCTTTTGTGAGATGCATTCCTTATGTTTTATGTACGCTCTGAATTTGAATGTGCCCATAGATTTCGAGTTCCACTTTAATGGGACGGTCAAGCAGTTCTTCAAGGCGGCCTGCTTTTGGCGGTCGAGAAATGGTAGGGACTGAGCCAGATCCAACTCGCACCCGAGCTGCAGACTCCAGTCCGATGACCTACCACAAGGTTTCAACTGCTCAGAGAAGTTCTCCAATTGTTTCTACCTCGTCCGGAAGGAGAACATCTGCGCTCAAGAACTACGAGACCATGCTGAAAGGCATTGAGGGCCTCAATTTGGATAGCGAGAAGAACTAGTACAAGTCGCTGCCTGCCTACTGCTCTTCCAGGAGCATCAAGTTGCCTCATGAAATGCCCTCCCATAGATAAAAGTGATGACAAGGGTTCCAAACCATGCCAAGAAATTTGTGTGCATTTTGTAGTGGAAATCTGCACTAGTTGGGATAAACAGCTAGCTTCTTGTACTGCCCATGGATTAGCTGTTGTATTTTATTGTTCTTTGGATTCACATTAGGATTAGCAAGGCTTAATGATGATGATTAAGAACAGAAGATGTGCTTCAACCTGCCACCTTAAAAAATTGTGTTTTGCCATCTGGAAATTGTTTCTATTTTGTCTTAAAGTTTATTTTTAGCGGTCTAAAATGAGTACAGATCATAAAAAAACAAATGTTCAAACTAAATTGGGATAGGAATTCAGGGTATCTGAACACTCCATCAGTCATTTTTAACAAATGTCTGTATGAACCTGGTAATTGTGATCAACAGAATTAACTGCTTTCAAACAAAACCATCTGTCCATGAAAGCCACAAAATACATTCACTGAGGGCGCATACAATGCTTTGCTTTCACTGGAGGGATTTATTGCATTTTGATAATCATGGCTTACTTTCCTGATTCCTTTTTATGATGTATAGCTTCGACAATGGCCTCGATTTCTTCCTTGGCTCGTTCAAATACGTTTGGGCCTTTAACGTCATCGATAGGAGTGTTCTCATCAATGTCATTGCTCGTGCCATGAGTCTCTTTGTGATGTGTTTTATGCTTATCAGCTACTTCCTCTGTCACAAGCGAAAAAAAAAAAACAGAAACACAGATGGTTTCAGTCATGTTGTTGTCAACCGTTAATGACTAATGTCATTGAAGGGGTTTAGATGATCAGCGCATAAAAAAAAGCATACATTCGTGAACTGGGATAATAACTTCGCAGCAGCAAGAGTTTCAACATAGCTACACTACCCTAATGAGGAATTATCTGATGCACATCAAAGCTTTTGGTACCAGGCAGTGAGAAATCTTGTGCAAAGGAAGATAGAATTTAGTATTGGATATATATGAACACACTAGACTGCTAAATCTGAATTATGCAGTTGTTTCCTTTGTTCCTAGAAATCTTCTTCAGGAAAAGAATAGAGTAGTTTTGGATAGTCTTTGCATTCTCAGTTACAGCTAAAAATTGAGTTAGTGATGTGGGAACAACTACAAAGCGCTATTTGTTTCTTATCTACTATAGAAACTAAGGTGAGTTTACTTGGATGGAAAGATAGAACAGGTAGCACAAAAATGTACACAAGTAATGAATCTTCATCCGAAGTAAACTGAACCAAAAGAGAAGATAAAAGAAATAAAATTGTTAGTTTCTCTTTTATGCATAGAAGGGAACAAAGAGGAGGAATGAATTTAATTCTGTTCAATTCTTGTACTGAGTGTATTCTACTGCTCAGATGGAAATGGAGGAAAATGAAGTTCAAGATATTGAATACAACAACAACTACTAAGTCTTTATCCCACTAAGTGGGATCGACTATAATGATCATCTTACACCCTTGGGTTCGATCTTCTCATTTATATTTAAATAAATTTTAGGACCATCCTCACCTCACCTCCAGGTAAACAAAATTATTTCATTTCCATTACCAACATCCATTCTGAAGTAATTTTGAATTGAAAAAACTAAAATTACCGTGTTTACGTTCTTGAGGCTCATGATCTGAGCTTTTCTTGGGGTGAACAGCCTCTACGATGGCTTCAATCTCTTCCTTGGCTCGTTCAAACACATTCGGACCTCTAACTTTCTCCACTGGTGTGTCCTCATCGATGTCATTGCTCTGTCCATGGGTCTCCCAGTCATGGGTTTTCTGCCTATCCATGATCGCTTTGCTACCAAAAAGGTGAAAACATAACAGCCAGAAAAATCTACCCTTGATTACGAATCACTGAAATCTTCTGAGAGAAAGACAAACATTGGTCAGTCGAGGCTCGATAGCAACCAAGACGTGACAAACTCCACGCATCTAAAGTATAAAAAGAAAGGAAAAAACAGGGCACGATTTTGACCCCAAAAAACTTCTAAGCGTGACAACAGGGCAGCGAACCTCCAGATCAAATGCAGAGAAGTAGCAAGGAAGAACAAAAATCCAACGATCTAACTGGAATAAAAAGGATTGACGAAAGAGAATCGCGAAACTTACCTCCTTTCGGTAGGATCGATCCTGAAGGGTCGGAAGAGGGGAAGCCGGAAGACCTGAAAGGACACATTGCGGTTTGATTGAAAAACGACAACTCCATTATGGGCCTTTAAAACACTCTTGAGATTTTGGGCCCGACTCGGCCCAAATTAACTTGTACATATCATTATCATGATATAAGTTAATAACATAACAGAACTATTACAACGAGAATCTATTTGCACAACAACACAATACCTGAATTTTTTTAAAAAAAGTTAATAATTAATATTATGTAAAAAAAATGCTTTCCTATTTTTAATATTTTAAATAACCTTAAAAAATCGATATAATTTTAATGACAGAGTGTGATAGTTTTAATTGGATGATTCAAATGGTGCAGAGGTAAAGATATATGGTGAATCTCATCCTCAGCCATGTTTATACTCTATTTGATGAAAAGTATAGAATGCCACATGCAGTAACCAATTGGCCTGGGACAATTGGCGAAGCTGCTGTGTTGCAAATGCAGCTCCAAGTAAGATAACCCACGCTAGAGTAATCATATGATAAAAAGTGATTTGTTCGCTTTCAGTATCCTCGTCAATTTTTTTCTGGACTAACACAAAGAAGATAGATAACAGATAACTACTATACATTAGTGCAAATGATCAAGGCATGAGGGAGGACATGCTCAGACGCGCCGAGCTT
>JBBPFP010962033.1:0-14501 GCA_037974795.1 Kaempferia galanga | reverse complement strand
TGATCGGACGACCCCGAATCTGATCGGGCGGTCGGGAATCTAATCGGATGATCGGAAATTAGTGGACCAAGAGTGGTCTAGAGATTTTCGGACAAGAGGATCCGAGCTAATTCTTCCCTCTCTCACTATAAGAATATTTTTTCCCCTTTATTAATCTTCTTTCCCAAGGCAAAGCCCCCACCGGAGCTACAAATGACCTCTTGAATTATCCCCTGCTAAAAGCCCATGATTTAATTGAAAATTTTAAAATCAACAAAATAAACAGTCAAAATCAACCTAATCTACCGTGGACCCTGGGCTACAGTCAGGGTAGAGTTCTACCTAGCTCTTCCACTATAATAAATTTTTCCTTACTTATTATATAAATTAAAAAAATGATTATTTTTAGTTTCTCATATTTTTCAATGAATTTTTTCTTTGAAATTTTAAATACTTTTTAAAATGTGAGATATTGTTTGATATTAATTGTTTAGATTTATTTTTAAATTAAATATTTGTTTAAAAATAATAATTTTGGAATTAAATAAGAGATATTAAATTTATAAAAAAAATATGTTTAATTATAATTAATAAATTGTTTAATAATGTTTAAAGATTAGATAATTTATATTTTATTAATTTAAAAAATTATTATAAAAATTTAAACATATAAACTTATTAGTAATTTTATTTCTCAAATTTTAGATTTTTTTAATAAATAAATATTTTAAAAAAAACTTTGTCCATGGCCATCGAAAAAGTTGAGACGGCCTTGTCAACCTCATTAATTCATCAAAGAGTATCCCTTATTAATGAAATTAATTCTTGGGCTTGCTTTGCATTCAGATTGACCTCATTCTATTTGGTGCGATAGTTAAGGTATGAATAATTGTCAAAAGAGATTTTAAGATTGAAATCAGGGGCGTCTGAATATACACTTCTTCTATATCTTGATCATTGTGGCTAATAGCTACCAGTCATTTATCTCCTCTGTGTTGGTCTAGGGACGAATTGATGGAGGTACTAAAAGCGAGTGAATTATCTTTTGCTACATGTGAAGATAATTGATTTATCTCAACAAAAAAAAAAATAATCCCGACTCATTTTGCCAACTTGCCCCGTGATCTACTCGATAAGTCGATATGCTTCGACCAGTTATACTATATTTAGTAGACATAAACTATAAAATAGATGATATGGAATATGGATTTTTTTTTTTAAAAAAAATCTATTTTAAAATGGTCAATCCCTTATTTCCTCACATAATATTCTATAAAGTATCTGACAAAATTAGATCGGTTAGATTGAGTTTGAATATTATCCAATTAATTCTGTGGCATTTGTCAAATCTACTATTATTAATTATATGCATTCATTTGGTTTAAATTCATTGGACTTTTAAAATTACATGATCAGACGGCATGATTTATAGTTTATGATAGAATAATAAGGGTGATACAGAATGAACACCAAATAAATTCTATAAAATATTTCACTTTATTTCCTACCTACGATTATTAGAATCAAATAAAAATTTCTAAAAAATTTAAAAATGATACAGAATTGAAATACTTGAACATAAGAAAAAGAAAATTAAGAATATTTAGAGTCAAAATGCACATGTTGAGAAGCTTTATCATGTATGGCAAACACATCAAGGCACAAAATCATAATCTCAATAGAAGTGATTCCTAAAATCCTCAGAGCAAGTAAAATGAACACAACAAGACAATGTCATCATTGAACATATTCCAGGTTCAATTAGGAACATTGCCACTTATTCTGCCCACTGCATGAAACAGTATGTAACATGGGCATAACAAAACTTGGAGAAACCAGAAACTCATACAGTCGAAGAGACAAGCGAGGGTTGATCTACCATCACCTAGTACGGCTCCACCGGTGCCCTAAACTTTAAACCGGCGTATATTGCTGCATCGCCGAGCTCCTCTTCGATCCTAAGAAGCTGTGGGCACCAAGATCAGGAACACGTCAAATTATTTCATGTCAGATGCTATATCATATGAGTAAATACTATTCGCAGTTAGAAGACTGATTTAATATTTCAGGATTATACTAACAATTGACATGCCAGATGTCTTGTGTTGACTGGCACTGGATTAACGAGGACAGAAAGAAAGATAACCGAAATTAGATGGGATATCGAAAATCACTTGCCTGGTTGTACTTGGCAAGGCGTTCTGATCGGCATGGAGCTCCTGTTTTGATTTGACCCTGGAGAGTAACAGATGTAACTCAAACTTCATATGGAAGCATTTATGCAGGGAAATAAATCTAACCAAAGAAGCAACTGTAAGCATGGTTTGTGTTACAAAAAAATTGACTTACAGTTGCTAAACCCACAGAGAGATCAGCTATGAAGGTGTCCTCTGTTTCACCACTAAAATCAGAAGAAAAGAATTTTTTATTAAAAAAAGGGTTTCATCAAGAAAGGAAATGCGATAGTAGGGGTTACAAGCCATACCTTCGATGGCTTGCCATTACGCCCCATCCAGCACGCTTAGACATTTTAACAGCTTCGATACTCTCTGTGACCGATCCAATTTGATTAACCTGTGGAATATCAAAGACTGGACTATTAAATAAACAAAGTGAGGATTAATAAATCATAGTGTTCATAAATAGAGGATAAACTGATGTTACCTTCAACAGAAGGGCATTGCAAGCCTTCTCACTTATGGCCTTTGCAACCCTCTGAAACAGTTAATCAAATGGTAAGGATTTTAGGCTTCGTGTTAGAACTCCAATTTGCAAGATTAACCAACAGTTACCGTGGGGTTGGTGACAAGAAGATCATCCCCAACAATCTGGACCTGCTGTCCAATCTCTTCAGTCATCTTGCTATAATGGGTCCAATCATCCTGATCAAATGGATCTTCTATAGACACAATGGGATACTCAGATGCAAAAGACTTGTAGACATCTTTCAAACTGTCGCCTGAGATTTTTTGGGAGCCATCATTGTTCTATAGAGAAGAAAACGAGCTTTATAAAGTTACATTTGTGTCGAAAAGATTTAAAAAAAACAATACAGAACTGAAACATAACAAGATAGTTGTTTTAGAGTTATCCACATTTATATCAATTCCCAACTATTGATATCTCAGAACAAAAACTAGAATTTACCTCCACTTTGAAGTTAAGATCGTAAGTCTTATCTTTGTCATTATAAAACTCGGAAGCTGCAACATCCATCCCAATAACAACCTAACAGGTCCCAGAAAAGCAAACTTTTAGACCCTTAAGTCTCTGTGCTATTTTGGCAAAAAGACTCAAGCTACATGGAAATAAAGAAATTTAGGTTACCTTTCCAGTGTATCCAGCTTTCTCTATAGCTGTCTTCAAAAGTTCAAGTCCCTCTTTGTTTTCCTATAAGATTCGAGAGAAAGCAATTATAGGCCCAGTAAAGCAGCAACTTCAAATAAGTCGTTCAAGTTTTCGTCAGGATAGTAAATAAGATCCATTGTGAAGTTAAAGGATTAGTTGAATTTTGCCCCAATTCTACAGAATGAACAAAGGTGGGGTATAGAAAAGGTAGCAATACTGCAGCATTATTACTTGTAGGGAAAAATATAGGAGGCAGGCCACTTTATCAGGGCAATACTGCAGAATTTAGATCACTAAAGATCCATGAATCTTTTGGTAGTAATTTTTTTATAAAATCCTGCATGTAAATTTTCAGTCTCCACATAAAAACTAAACCACCTGAATGTTGGGAGCAAAACCACCTTCATCACCAACATTAGTAGCATCCTGCCCATACTTCTTCTTGATTACAGCCTGCAGTATAGTAACACACAATAGGTACATTGTGAAAGGAATATTAAAAATAGCAAACTTACAAAAATATACCTTCAAATTGTGATAAACTTCCACACCCATTTTCATGGCATCTTTAAATGAGGATGCTCCCACAGGAAGAATCATAAATTCCTGATTAAAAAACAAAATGGGTAATGTAAGAAGTGGATTGCTATCTATTCAAGTAAAGATTCAAATGAAGCCTTACCTGCATAGCAAGCTTGTTTCCAGCATGTGATCCACCATTGATAACATTAAAAGCAGGTACAGGCAAGACCAAAGTTTTATTTCCAGCAAGATTAGCAATGTGCTGAATAAAAGATTGGAGTAGCAAAGCTTCAGAAACATGGATCAGTTTGCTAAGAAGAAAAAAAAATGGAAAATCATAAACCTGATAAAGAGGTATCTTCTTCACACTAGCTCCTGCTTTGCACACAGCGAGAGAAACAGCCAGTATAGCATTTGCTCCCAGCTGTAGGTATGAGAGTAGAGAGTATGATCAGTGATGATTTGAAGCCTACTACCATTGTTTGATATACCATAGTTAAATCTGCAGCAATATGGAAATTACTAATAAATTATACCTTCTGCTTGCACCAGCCCCACTCATTGGAGGTTCCATCAAGCTTTTGGACCATGAAGTTATCAATTTCAACTTGCTCAGTTGGGTCCTGGAAAAGAAATTGCAGTTGTATGTTTTCTCAACTGTTGGCACCAGAAGCATCTCATTCACTACTCATCTCAGGGTAACTTTAGTTATGCTTCATGCCAAGAAAAATAACATTGTTTAGCACTCACCTTCCCGATCAGAGCGGGTCCAATGATAGCATTTACATTTGCAACAGCCTAGAGCAGAACAGCCAAAATATACAATCAGTTCATTTTCCTCAAAATACATAAGCAACCAAAATGTGAAGGGATTTCTTGTTCTATTTATCACATACATCTAGTCTACATATATACAATATGAGAAAAGCATATCTGGACAATGTTCTAACTCTATAATTGAAAAGAAAGGTACTCGACCTTGAGAACACCCTTGCCAAGATAATCTGATCCTCCATCTCTTAGCTCTAGAGCTTCATATACACCTATACCACCAGTAAGGAAATACAACTTAGTAAACAATAAAGCAATGAACTCTGATCACACATATTTAAAAAATAAATGAGTTGCATTTTGAATTGCATGTAAGCAGACATAATCCAAACTGGAATAACAAAAAAGGATGCTATCAATTACAATCAATCTCTTTATGGAAATCCTTGCATCTAGCTTTATCTAACGTGAGCTTTTACAGCCATTTTCTCATAAATTATACTCTCATATGACAAAGTCTATATTACAAACAAGAGATCTACACAAGGATTTGGTCACATGTTTCTTTCCATGAGACATCAAAACAATTGCTGGATCATTACACTTATTTATAGGTATGGAAAATGAAAAGAAATTGTCTGAGCTTGCACAAAAAAAAAAAAAAAAAAAAAAAAAAAAAAATTGCAGCCAAGTCAATTATGATTCTGATCCTCGTAACTCATGCACTACCTTTATTCCACTTATAACTGTGGAGAAGAAATTTGCACCAACGGATAAATCAATGAGTGCTGACGATTACAAAGTATGTTACAGAATTTTAAGTTTTCCCCAAAACATCCTGAATTTCAGCCTGGTCAAAGCAAGCGATGTAGAATGACTAGGCTAAATTTTCCAAGCATTAGCTGAATTTCTAACTGAACGCCCACCAAGACAATTCAATACAGCAGATCAATTACTTTAATGGTAGCAGTACTCAATTCTTCCACGTTTTGAATTCCTCAATTTCAAGTCAACTTTCCCTTCCTATCTATTTTATGATGGAAATCCAATTCTTTTATTAAAATAAAAACAACTTTAGCGCAGTTCGTTTCAACGGGAGAACTAGCAACTATGTCAGATCGCTGATGTCTAACGCTGCCAAAAAAAAAAATGAAAATGAATCAGTGCAATGACAGCAATAAACAGTAGCTTCCTTAGATCTCGGATCAAAGATAGCGCTTGTTACAGTAATATACGAAAATCAGTAAACACCTTGTCTCGAAGCAATTGAAACTTTACAACATAGCATCGATCGTACACGGAGTAAGCAACTCAAGGTCAAATTTTGAAAGATCGAGAATGAGGTGTGATACACCGTACCTGTTGAGGCACCGCTAGGGACCGCAGCTCTAACAAAAGTTCCATCTGTCAGGCAAACATCCGCCTGATGCAAACAAAAAAGCACCAAGGTACTCAATAAATCCCCAAGAACACCAAAATTCCAAAACGAAGCAAAACAAAACGGTCGGAGAATCTAGGGCGGCCCATCTAAATAGATCAATATTGAAGAAAGGGATATTGGCAGATCAACAAAACATGAGACAAGTTCTTGTGCAAGGATCACCTCAACAGTGGGATTGCCTCGGCTGTCGAAGATCTGACGAGCCTTGACGCTTGCGATCTTCGCCATCTCTCTCGCCAATCTCACTTTCTCTCTCACAGGATTCCTGCAATTGTTGGAGCGACCAGAAATATCTGTAAGCACATTGGGTGAACCATTTTAAAGGGCGGAGAAACCAGTGGCTCACCGAAAACAAATCGCGGCCGTTGAATTCGATGCGTGGTTTCACGGTTTTCTGATTGCCAGTTGCCACTCCACCACCGTTCGAGCTTTTTTTAAACCTCACCTACTATCTACATATCACCCCCTTTCTTACCTCTCTTTCAGTTGGGAAACGTACATAGGACCCACAACAATGCCGATCCCGCTTACTGACTAGGGGGAAAAAAGAAACTGGTGGGCCCACTTGTAATACATTTGAAGTTAGTTAGGTGGTGAATATATCTTTTTTTATATAAATATAACTTAAATCTATTATTCTAGAAGATATTTGTTTAAATTTTTAAAAATTAATATATATCAAAATTTATCAAAAAAAAAAATTTATATATTTCTTAAACGGTTTGCTTTAATATTTCTTTTATAAAAAAAATAGAATTTAATAGAGTAATCAATTTAACCTTGATGACAAGGCAGCTTCCATCATCTCGCATGCTCAAGGGGCTGCATGCAAGATTGAGGTGTGACTATGTAAATCAGTCTCCACGCCGACACTTAGTTTGCGTTTCAAGTAATAATTACATTATAAAATTAATTATTTTATTTGGTATAATTTTAAATCAGTAATAAAATGTAAATTAAATTATAAAAATAATAAAAGTTTACAATATAGGATACTCTAATCTGGATTATATTTTATTTCTAAAATTTAATATTTTAATTATTACTCTAATCTCATTTCATCAAATCAAGTGCTTAAGAAAGTCAACGACATCACCTCGCCTACTCCCATGGCTGACGGATGCGACCACCGCTGTCGCCCGACCGCCCTATGGCCACCACAGGCAGCTTGTCGCCGCCCACAGCTCATTGCCCGCCAACCACCCATAGCTCGTCGCCCGCTGATCACCTGCAACTCATTGTCCACTGCTTGTCACTCACCATAGTCGGTCCCCATTGTCGTCGATCACCAGAGATTACAGAATATTTTTATTATTTTATAATAATAGATACCAAATAAAAAATATAATCACAATTATAATTAAAAATTACGTACATACATCCTATATAATTCTTTTACCAAATATAATAATATAATATTAATTACATTATAAAATTTATTACATTACAAAATTAATTATATTATCTCAAACCAAACGTAACCTTTCTACTAATTATTATTTCCGTTTATTTTAAAAATATAAATAATAATACAAAATTAGTGACTCCTGCACAAAAATTAATTCACATTGTTTAGCAGATTGTTGGCACATCTGGATCGGCTGACTGTAAAGAAAGCTATCTCCTGCACAACCCCCAAGTGAGAGAAAGTTAGAATCTACAGCTACCATTGACGAACTCCAACAAACTTAATCACGAGAATGAAAGAAAAATAATAGGCGTCCTCTGTTTATGCATGTCGCAAGCAATCACTCAAACCAGTAACACCAAACTTAATGGATGCTCACAGATTGCCTCCCATAACCAAAAAGCTAAATGCATGGCATGAACACTTGAGAGACAAGAGATGTCCAGTTTAATCTGTTGGATGCTGCAATATATATCGCCCATCTCTTTAAGCTTGGGTGCGTGTAGTACTTGAAGATGAAGCTGTCGTCCAGCTTTGGCAATCTGCAGCAGGAAGGTTAATTAGAACTGTTGTTTCCCCTTGTTTAGTGCATGATCTGAATCTTGCTATGAGAATTTCTAAATGGTGTTCATGTGCCTGATGAGCTCAGAGCTGTGGCCGGCATGCCTGTGCTGGGCCCGTCTATAGTATACGTCTATGACTGCGTGCATAGCGCTTGGAATGGTGGGAATCCAGGGTTTAGCCGAGCTCATAGCACAAGCAACGACGTTGCGCCATCAGGCACCAAATCTTAACGGTGTGCAAGGTTTGCCACAACTGCAATTTGGATAATGCAATTATTTTTCTACTAATTATATTCAGCTACAATCCACAACAGCACCCTTTTAAAACTAGCTTAGTTTTCAGTCAGAGATGTACATTTTTGGTTTAACATTTTGACCATGTTTGTTAATATTAAAAAAAATCATCTTGAATAAATAGGACATAAATTTTTAAAGTTCAAGACTAAGCAAAAGATAAAATTTTCCTACAATTCAGTAAAACCTCAATTTTCTCCATGATGGAAGAAATAATTCTTACACTTTTCATTACCAGTAGTCCCCAAGCTTTCCAGTGATGGCTCAACAATTTATCAACGTGGAAGCACTTCAAAATTTTCAATCAATTCCAAGGTCTAGATTAAAAGAATAAGGCAAAGCAGTGTGCCAAAAAAATCAAGAACCAGGAAATATTTGAGTGTTAACTCTTTGAGGAATAGGAAATAACTCTTCTTCATGTTGCCGGAATATCCTTGGCTTGTGGATCATGTAGTAAAATGTTGTCTGATGTGCAAAACTTGAATGTTTACTTCTGGGCTCTTCAAATATAGCAGATTAGAAAAAAACCTGAAAGTGCACATGAATATAGATCTACTTAAGAGTAGCCATATAGGGACTGGAATTCTATACAATTCTGGTGTTACCAGCACACACTTTAAACTACCTGAATCTGCTTGAAAGGTTCTTGGATTAATCAAACAGGAGCTATATATTATGCCAGTTTTGACGAGACATCTTTCTCCATGATCGCAATTTATATATGCAACCAGCAGCAATCAACAAGCCAAACGCAGCAAGAGCCATGATTGTGGAATTCTCAAGATTCCGATGATAACCGCCCTACCAACAATGAAACAAATATTCCGGTTCAGTATAATCCACAGGTTTACTATAAACACAAGCTGGTTTGGAGCATGCAAGTACAGATCGATACCTGAAGAAGGACAAATAGGTATGCTGCATTAGCTGGTGCTAAGGAGAATGTTATCATTCCGCCACGAAGCTCATTTGGTAGGTACCTGCAAAGACAATGAGGATTTACATTGAAAAAAACATATATCAAGGATTGAGGGAAAGGAAAATGAGTGACTCACATTGTTCTCAATCGTGCGAGTGAAGGTAAACTAAAACCAACACATGCATGAAAGATGCAAAATAGAAGAACTAGAACTCCAATCTCCTGTACTTATAGGAGAGTAGTAAATTAGTTCACACAACGGGGCAGAATTGATGGTCCAGAACAACAATAAATATTGGACTAGTGTACCTGGTAATCATAAGCGACAAGGAACAAAGCTATACTAGCAATTCCCAAAGCTGTCATTAGGCAATCCTCATTGCCTAGTAATTTTGCCTCACTGAAAAGCCATGGGAAAGCAGTGCTGCCGAGCATTCTTGAGCTAATCAAGACTGGATAGATTAAAGATAGATTTACCTCCCTCCCATCTGCCTGAAATCACACGGAATTTATACAATTAACAAATAATCTTGAGATCAAGCAAATGGTAAAAGCTTGGAAATAGGAATTTTTTTATCTAAACAATAGGAATAACCATGTGCGTCTTAGAACTAGAGGATTTCATAAACTACAGTTTTACTTTTGGAAATGATGACAGACATTATCGAATTATTTATCTTTCGTGGATAATCTGGTTCATGATTATCAACTTTATTCATTCACCTTAAGATGAAACAAATCCTTAATCATGCGTATTTTGTTCAAGCTCAATATTAGAAATTCACAAAACATATACATCACAGAAAGATCCAACTCAGATATGTTACTATTGCCCAAGGTGTCTTGCCGATTCAGATTTGGGTATCTAACTACTTATGGAAGCAGATCCAGATATATTTTTTGCACATGCAAATATATGTTCACTATGTTAGCATATTCTGAGATAAAGCCACAAAAAGAAAGTCAAGAGTGCAAGAGGACAAATAACTGGATCTTGCTGAGTCAAATCGACTATTAAAAAACTAGTATTTTTCCATTTCATTATTTGCTAATCAGAAACATCTTTCTGAATATTAAAATTACAATTTTGAGTTAATTAACAAAAAAGGTAGATTATCTTTCATTGTAGAACAAAGAAAGAAAAACTAGATGACGTTTGAGAAACTTTCAAGCTCTTAACTACAAGCCATAAGTTCTAACTAGTGGGGTTGGCTATATAAATCCTATTCACCATTGAATCCATGTAAAGCTACACCAGAACTAATATTCAGATTTTATAAATAACTTCTAGTTATGTTAAATGAATTTTCATGTTCTTCTATATGCTAAAGCTGATGGCAGCATGGTATTGTCCTCCAATAATATAAGAGTAAACAAATTGTTTCTAAATTGTCAAAGCAACTAAGGATTCTGAGTTGATAAGGATATTTGCAAGGGTTTTCTAGAAGGGAATACCTTCTCTCTACATGCGTGCATTATTTAGATGATTATTTTATAATCAATCATTAATTAAGCAACATGATAATGAATTAATCAAATGAAAACTATATTCAAATATCAGATTCACATGCAGAAAAATTAGACTGTCAAACAATTAGCTAGTCATAAGTAATCATATATTGGCAAACATTGTGATGCTATTATATCTTCAATTGATTGATGACTTTCAAAACTTCTAATTGCAAAACAAATGGAAATTCCAGGTTGCTTGCCTACCACTATAGTTGGTGCCCAGAGTATCCAGAACACTGACATGGAAAAATGGATGCTTGCCTGAGCCCACATGAGAACCAAAATATTTTTGTCTGGCTAGCAAGGGAAAAACACACTATGAGAAAGTTTATGATATTATAGAATTGGTTTCAAGAATATGATTAATAAATGGCATAATACAAGTAATGAATATGGACTAGAACTAATGCACTTTGTTATCTAGGTGATATAACAAGACAAACAGCAATCTTTCTATGGCTACCTTATGCTTGACAAACTATGACAAGCACATATTTCTGTCTAAAGGAGATTAACATGGACTTCATGACAAGGTATGAATAGCAAGAACCAGTAGGTATCAGGATATACTCATGCATATACATTGTGCAATATCTTACAAACACCATACAATATATGGTTGTCAGAATGACAAACAAGATTGGTGCAAATCATTACTTTCTTGATCCATATCTATATCAGAACAATATGAAAATTAGGATAGTGCACCACATGAAATGCATAATGATCAGCACAAATATAACCAATAACCTGAAGTCCCTTTTGCCTACAAAATTGTTTAGGTTTTGGAAAGAAAAGAAATCGGTAAATGATTATTTTAATATGAACTATCAAACAAGTAATGTGAACGAAGTTTGAGCTTAAGGGACAATTCATTGGGTAACAAGCAGTAAGATGCAATTTGAAGTACAATAGTTTAGTAGACTTCTCTTAAGCATGAACTCCATGTGCATAAGGTGCTTTTGGAGTTTATTAATGTTCATTATCAATGTCTAAACTAGTGTCAGTGCAAACAAGCTTCCAGTATCATTGATTGTTTACAAATTTTTGTAATTGCTACACAATCTTCAATGAATTAGATAATATACTGTATTTTATATATGTTTGGAACATCCATAGTACAATTTGTTTTGATCAAATTTCATTTTAGATTCCAACCTTCAAATGTTGGGTTAATCCAAAAAGTAGATTAATTAGTTCTTTTCATCATGATGTATGTAATAGTTAGACATTTTTTGACCAAACCAGCACTTGTAGAAGACATTCTGCAGTTCTGGTGCTCTGTACCTTTAAGAATATGAGCTGAAAATGACTTTTTATAACTCCCAACAACAGTTGCATGATGATTTTTGCTCCATTCGTTCTTGATATACAGAGTGCTTAAAATAGCCAATATGGCAGCCAGAGCAGATGAGTTAAAGGATCTTGAAGGAATACCCTTAACTAACAAATTTGAGAGTCCTTGGCTACCAATTAGAGAAAAAGACTCAAAAAAGGTCATCAACCAAAATGTATCATTCAGAAGATCTTGCTTATGACCTTGCTACAAATAGAAAGAAGCTTTAGCTTAGTACTCCTGATTAAGAAAAAGGATAAAAAAAAATCAGACGGCAGCTGGGGCAAAACTAACCTTCTCATGTTCTATTACCATCCATGTCTCATAACAGAAAGAAAATACAGAAGAAGCAATTGATAAGCATATATTTGACATCCAAAAAATTGGATGCTTAATCAAACTCTTCAAGGCTCCCAGAAAAATGTGAAGGAAGCAAAAAAGCAAGCAAGCCTTTCTTGCACCCCTGCATAAATCAGTTTAACACCAAGAAGGTAATCAATCCTTTTGGAACAATGTCAAAATGTCACAAAAGAGCAGAGCAAAGAATGAGTGCAAGTGCTCTTTCTTAGTCATAACAAGCACATGATCATAAAAACAAGTTAATCGATAATCATAGAGCCTTCCTTGTTATTTTCTTGTCTGATATTAATAAAAATAATCATACAGGCTGCCGAATAGCACTTGGACAGCCTTGCTAAGAATTTCAGATGAACTATAGAACTAAAGAAAAAAGACATCCCAGTGCTAGGTTCTTTTTGATGTGAGATAGGAAGTGAGTGAAAGGACAGATTTTTTAAACAAAACTCTTTAAATGTCATCATTGGTTGCTTCAACCAAAATGAAAAATTCATAGTAGTCAAAGTGAATCAAGCGACTAATGAAGTTCATAACAAACCAAGAAGAACTCTCAACTATACTTGCTTCACTCCCATCCAAAGTTGAACCCCTAAACAAGCACATTTACACTTAGTGCTACTATTACATAATAGGTCAAACACCTCAATCCTGTCATATCAAACATACATTAATAAGTCTAGGATAAAAATTTTGTAATACATTTCACAACATTGCACCAATTTTAATCTGATATTCTTTGACCATGACAACATTGACTTTTGCATTTGTATGGGATATTCACAGTAAGTCCCATATCAATCTAAGAATTCCCCAATAGTCCTGCCTCTAATAAGAATCTGATGCATGTTCCACTACACCTTACTGACCACTAAAACTAATTGATTTCTAGACGTAAGAATCATCCACAAACAAAAGAAAACATTAAGTTAGAATTTATGTTAGTGGGGAAAAAAGACGAACTTACACAATGTCAAAGAGAATGCCGGAGAAAGTACCAAAAATGAGAGCAGCCAACGCCCCTATCACCAGATACCATGCCATCTGCTCCCGGCTGATTCCATACTCTGCAAAATCATTCTCACCAAACACCGATTCAACCCCCTGCATAACTGCAAGATCACAAATTCACAAAAAGATCCGAGCTTCAGCTACCTATCCATAGAACAACGAACAAAAGGGGAAAAAAGATACAGCAAAGCCCTATTCAAATTGGACAAAACAAAACAACAGGATGGAAGAACCTGAAGCCAGAGCGTAGAGCATCAGGAAACCTCTCTGGAAACGGAGGAACGGGGCCGTGTGGCCGAGATCGAAGAGAGACGAAGCTCCGGCTCCCCTGCCAGAGATGCTCCGGGAGAAGTAAGGAAGGAGGAAGATGGAAGCAAAGCAGGAGGCGAAGAGGACAAGGAAGGCCGAGGGATGCAGCTCCCATCGGTCGCTCTCGATCACCACTCCCATGGTCTCGATCGCGAGATCGAGCTTTTCCTCCCACTTCTTCTCACGAAAATAAATAAGTTACATGAATCTACCCAATTTTTTCATAATCCTTTTTCGGCATTTTACCAAAAGGCACACTCACGTTAACGGATTTACCAAAAGGTGTACCTCAGTTTCAGATTTACCAAAAGGCACATCTGTACAAGTGAAATGACAATAATACCCCTCCCACCAACAATCCACTTTTTCCATAGTCCAATACCAATACATCCGAACCATAAATAATATTCAATAAAAAGTGAATATGATGGCTCGGATAGAAATGGCGGAAATATTGAAATTATTTTCCTCTCTCCCTCTCGCTGCTCGTAAACATCACTGCTTGCGGCTTCCCTTCCTCTGCTCGTTAAAGATTGGCCGGCTGTGTTCTACATTCTCTGTTTGGAAAAAGCGTTTGGTTTCTGTTAAGTGGCGAAATAATCTCCTCGAAAGCACAGGTAAGGGTCCTCCTGTTTCCCTCTTCGTTGTCAAAGTATTCCGACCAAAAGCACAGGTAGGGTTTAGATTTGTGGTTAATAATTTCTGTTCAGAATGGCGCAAGGAAGTGAGTCTAC
>JBBPFP010961930.1:0-27543 GCA_037974795.1 Kaempferia galanga | reverse complement strand
TATAAAAGTTATTATATATAGCTGTAAATTCATTCACCATCGGATTAAGCCTATAGAAATGTGATTTTATCTTTACTCAAGGCCGCTCCACAAATCCATTAGGTCGATACTTGTTGTAGTAATCCATGATTCATTTTCAGAATGTTTGTTCCTTTTGATCATTACCGATGATTGGATCGGTGCTAATATTGATCCATGTCTTTGCAAGGTATATCTCTTCATCCATTGACCATTTAGCTCGTTTGGTGTTACGCACACCCAAACTCCCTTCATTGCTCAACTCTAGAACCTCAGATGGTGTTACTGATTCCTTGTCAGTCACAGATACGTCTATGCTAGCCCTTCTTGATTCGTCTAAGAGCATGAATGAGGATTATGGAGAAGAAATTTCATAAAAGGGTGACATTATGAATTGGCTTGCCATGGACTGACAATATTCAGGAGAATAGATATAAAATGGAGGTTAAGGGGCATTACTTAAAGGAGCCAATAAATTTTAAAAACTCTGAAAATTTAGAAGAAATTATGAAATGTATGGAACATTTGAAAAATTTTGGGGATAGTGTGTGGAAGTGGAATATTAAGAATATTGAACATCAAAATAATTGCACGTATTTTGAGAATTGAAAAAATTTCTAAAACGTCCATTATAATTTGGATCTATTTTGAAAGAAGAAAGGATGAAATGGATTATAAAAAATAAGAATGGAATGACTTGTAGGGTAGGATGATGGAGAAAAATTTAAAAGAGAGGATAATCCAAAATTAGCCGTTGCAAAAATAATGTTTAGAAAAATTGATAGAAAAAACAACGGTAGAAAAAAACGGTTTGAAAACAAAATCGGCAACGGTAGGAAAAAAATTAATAGAAAAGACGGATGACAAAAAATGGCTGACAAAATGATTAAATCATATTAAAAAATTATATATATTTTTTTTAAGTATGGCCCACCAACTTTCAAAAATCTTGGGTTCTATAAAGCGATCACAACCAAAAGTCTTTAAAACAAAAAACCTACACACAATGGCGGCCAGGTTTTTGACACGAGTTTCAAAAAGAAAAAACCTTTAAAAAATCTCCATTGGAGATGCCCACACACATTTTTCTTAAAATAAAATGTACACATTTTAATTTAATTGATAAGTTAATTCATTAATTCCAGATAAATCATACAAATTAAAAATAAGATATGGACATGAACTGAACCGCAGCTTCATTAGCCAACATAAGATATTCAAGAACAGCAGCTTAAATGCAAGTTTGTAAATCACAATTTTTCTGATTTGATTTTTGTTCCTTGAGAAAATGACTTCCAATCTCATCAGTTACAGAAATGTGCATGGAAAGAAAACCACAATTGAGACATCATCTGCATTTCTTCATTGAGGATGTGGAAAGCTGAACTTTGAGAGGAATAACTGGTATTGAATTAACCACTGTGAATCCATTTATTCTTCATCTGGAAAATATCTACCTTCCTAGTGCATGAACTGTAAACTAATTGTCACCTTTCCCTTTGGAGAAAAACCGGCTAAATCCACGCCCATGCTTCTCAGGAAAAGTATTTGGAGAAGAGCATCCAAGAGACCTATGCTTTTGGAGCTTAGAGTTCAAAGGTGATTTCAGAAGATGACTTGCTTCGGCACCTGATTGGTTAATAGGAGAGCAAGGTCCATCCAAGAGAAGCTCATTTACTGTTATTGGTGTACTTTCTGCCTCAGGCACTGACTGTGTTGTTTTGTTTAAGGCAACAGGGACGGGTGCATCTTGATCATTCATTTGATGTATAGTATTTGGAGAAGGCTCCAGTTTCTCTGTTGGCGGTCGCAGTGCTTGCAATTGCCTCCCCAGAAGAAGTATGGTTTCTTGGCACTCGACCAGCTTCTCTGTTGCCGCTGCTATGTCTTTCTCCTGTTAGGGAACCAGATTGTTGCTATGAGATCTGATAAGAGGTGCACGAGTATTTTTAATATTCAATCATCAAAACTGAGGCTGTTCTTTTTGCCCTAATCTAATTTATGAATCTGTGAATGTTGCGAAGACTTTGACTGTTGTTAGATTTTAGATGCTAACTAGAGAAAATTAGACAGTTTAATCCGTCGACCAATTTGCAAGACATGAATCACAAATATGAGAACAAAAGAATGACTACGTGCATTGTAAAATAAGGATTGTTGGCTAGTTTCTAAGGCATAAATATTAGAGCTCAAGAGGTAGAGATGGGTATATAGTTGATAGGACAATCTTAATGCTGGCAAAAGGTTCCAGTTGGCAATGTCATCATTTAAAACAACACAAAAGAAGGCGGCAACTAATAGGATGGACAGAAAAAGAGTACATGACCTGATTTTTGATAGTATCAGCATCAGAATCTGAGATTCTTGTGCTTTGCTCAGTCCTGTATTTAATAAATAAAAAGAGAAAAAAAAAATCAAAGATAGAACTCACAATTAAATGTGCAAACACCAAATAAACAAACATGAATTCACACATTCAACAACTGGAGTCTAGATAATCTCTAACCTCTCAGTTTTCTCTTGAAGTTCTTTCAATTTAGCTGAATCATCCTGATGAAGTTTCCTTTCTAGCTGAAGCTCATTGTTCAAAGTTTGGACTTCTATATGTAGTTGATCCACTTCAGCTTCCAATTCATTAGTGCGTGATTCCAGCAAATTATATGACACAGTCATACACTTCAATTGAGTTTCAGACAAACTGTTTGATTTTTGGCTTGCAGCCAATTCAGATTTAAGTGCTTCCAGACTTTGTTCAATTCCAATTAGTCGAGTTTTTGTCGCCTCCAATAATTCAGTGCAAGTAGAAAGTTCAACTTGCAAATTTTCTTTTTCTATCCTCATTTGTTGAACTTCCTCCAAGGATAGTTGAGTCATCATGTTTCCTTCTTCACAGTTTTCACCATTAGGCCCTTCAATATCTGGATGAGAGGAAGATTGAGTTAAAGCATTAAAATTGTCTGACACATTCTCATCTGTCAGTTCTTGTTGTGTCACTCCATTCTCTAGTAATGTTACCTTGTCTATACAATCTGAACTATTGCCTTCCCATTCAGACCTCATACCAAATATAATTCTTAAACCCATTTTACTGGCTTCAGATAAAACCTGTGATAAAACACCTATAAGATCACTCAAGCTTTCTTCATTGCTGACAATTTTCTTGACAAAATGAGAGAATTGTTGGATTTTTTCACTTAGTCCTTGAACATCAGATGACCTATACTGTGGTTCTGCAGCCTCTTTACCAAGAAATAATACAAAATTTTGAATCTCAGATATTGCATTCTTAACTTCCTGATTTAAGAAATGTTTATCATCAGGGAATGCATTGTTCTCCTTTTCAGAATAAATGCGGATATTAATAAGCTCATCCATGTCAGTATTGCTTGATTGTTTATCACAAGAAGCATCTATTATATTGCTTTCTTTGATGACACAGCTTACAGAGTGCCCAAGCGATTTTTCCTGTGTGTCCTGTATAATGTATCTTATATCGTCAAGGACTTTAGCAGTGTCAATGTCTTGAGGCAGAGACTCAAAAACAGAAACAATTCTTGACTGCAGCTTTACCAAGGGAGAACCAAGCTCATTCCTTTCAAGTTCTCCTTCATTATCAGGAAAATGACCATTTTCTCTTTTTCCTGACATCAGCAGTTCTGTTTTGGTATTATCTTTCTGGACATCTAATGTACCAACATCAGCATTTTGAGTTTCCACTGTATCAAACTCGTGGGAACTAGTTGTGGCCCTCATGTCCTTGGGCCGAGATGTCAAACAAGCTAATTTCTCCATCTCTAGAAAATCATCCATAAGTTCCAGATTAGTCTCTTTTTCTGAACTGAATTGTGATTGATCTGGCAATAATGTTGTTGCCAAAGATTCAGAATAAGTTGTATCCACATCAGTTCCATCTTCAGACGTGGAGGTGAAGCTTCGGGGGTTGCATTCATATTGTCTTAAGGTAGAATCGAAAGAGATGTCAATGCTTGGTTTTGGTGAGATCTTATGTTGGCTCAAAGACAGAAACTGCGCTTCAACACTCCGAAGCCTGCTTGATGTTTTAGCAAACATACTTCTTGTAATCTGTAACTCACTGTTCCGTTCTGACAAAGCCTCTGTTAGCATTTTTGTTTCTTCCTCAATTGCATATAAACGGGCAGTAAGGAATTCATTTTCCTTTTTCAGTGAGTGGATGCTATCAGAAGCATAATCAGCAGCAGCAGTTGACATGAGATGCAGGCTAGGATTCCTAGAAGGTGACCGTCTCAGTCTACTCTCAGCATTGTCACGGCCTAAATTCTCCACCTCTAACTTCATTTGTGCCAATGCAGCAGGCCCAGGAAGTTTTTTCCTAACAAGACATCGTAACCTTTGGCATTCTGCTTCCAACTTAGATATTTTCTTGACATCCTCCAAATGTTGCTTGTTGGTTACATCAGCAGACTTTATGCTCATACTTTTTTCTTCATTCCGAATTTCAAGCTCCTTTGAAATAACATGCAGCTCATATTTCAGCGAACGAATTTCCTTTTCACAAGATTGAATATTGATTTTTAACAATTCAATTTCACTGTCAGCTTCCATTTTCTGATTGTTAACTTCCATAAGGATATCTGAACGCTCTTGAAGAGATCTTGAAAGTGCATCATTTTCAGCAGAAGCTCTAAGTAGTTCCTGCTCAAAATCAGCAAGCTTTTCTTCGAGCCCAGCTTTGACCTTTTCCCATTGCTTGGTTTTGGCAAAGACAACATCATGTAGTTTTTGTTCGCTTTCTTCCTTCACATTCCTTATCTGCTTCATGCACTCTTTTAGGGCACCATCAAGATGAGATGCACGTTCTTCAGCTGTAAGCTTCAACAGCGTGACAGATTCAAGTTGATTCTTTAGTGCAGATGATTCAGCTTCGGCCTTTTCCCAACCTACACATATAAAAAGGAAATGACCATTATCAATATTCAAATTAAAAGAAATTTAAAAAGTGACATTTCAGATAGGTTCCTGCAGTTTGACACTAATCCTTTGAAATTTCCTTTTTATAATTTAGCTTTGAAGTTTCTGCTCCAATCATAAAAATACTGAATTTGAATCTAAACTATAGACTTCTGTGGCTAATTTTAGGTTTTCATATATTCAATGGCAAAAATAGTAATAAGATCAACTTCTAAGAACAATATAAAATTTTCCTTTTGAGGGGGAAGGATCTGAATAAGCAACTACAAGATATGCAAGTAAAGGATTCTAGAAGAAGTAATTAAAACTAATACAACTTAAAGTGTCCTAGTACTCATAGCAAATAAATGAGCTTCTCACCAAGCAATCTTCAAGAGGTCAAGAGTAGTCATTATACACCTGGAATAGAGGTGCATATATTATTTTGGTCCTTGTACTCACTTAGATCAGGCCATGTCTCAATAGGTCAAGTCTTTAAGATAAGAGGATACCAAGCTTGATGTGAATGTGAGTCTATGCAACTGGGATTTGTATACAACCTAAATGAGTAACGTAAGGGTAGATCATACATGAACAGTCCAGAGATGAGAGCAGGTGTTGTGCTCAAATTCTACCAGAGCGAGCCTTAGTAAGTACTTACATGAGTACTTGGCTCTCTAGTTCTTTCCATCATATACACCAACATGGACCACTTAACCTGTTGGATATTTACCCTTATTTAGCATATTCCAACTAATCCATCAAAAGTTCACTGTAGTATTACGGATTTTGTTTAATGACAATGTTACAAAATGGTCTCTTTTGCTCCACCAAAGTTATTCTTGTACAATGATGCAAGGGTAGAAATTAATACCTAAAATGGCTTCTTCAGAAACTTTGACGTGTTGCTTGACTAGATTATCTTTAGTTGTTATCTCGTTTTCCGCTGCGGATAATTTTTCATTTAAGATCTTCACTTGATCTTCCAGATCAATAAGGTTTGCATATGTCTCAGCAGATATTTGTACATAGTTAGTGATGTTGCTGACATCCTGCAAATAATGCAAAGCGAAGCAAGTGATCATGTATGATGAAATAATCGAATCAATATGATGAAGCAATTAGCTTGACTCACAAATTACAAGGATAAGATGCAATAACTGCAAAAATCATGCAGTTCAATCAAGACATTACTATTGAATGATGATCATTTAGCTTCAAGAATTTAGTCGTCATCATCATAAAGTAATGAATTTAGTATTATATATGTGAGTGTGAATGATGTCATCTCTTAACATGGGTTTTGCTATCCGAAAAAGTTGGAATGATGATGGTGGGGTTTCATCACAACCAAAAATAAAAATCCCCAAATAGTTGGGATTGTGATGGTTGTGGTGGTGATTGGTAAATCATGATCACTAGAAATGTGAAAATGCACATCTTGCTTCTCTGATGTAAAATATATATATGAGAATTGGATTATGGATACATAACTAGTGTATCTTGATTGCAAACTTGGGTTCAGATTCTAATATCGAATAAAAAAATAAAAAACAAAAGCAATCAGATATGATTTGCCTGATTTTTCTGGTGCTAGACAATGCTGCAAAAGAGTCAGAGGTAATTACTACCTTTTCAGATGACTTCTTCTTCCAGGGCCAACTTCTCCTATCCATCACCCACTAAGTTGCTTATTGCCACTGTTGTAAAGTTGCTTTAATAAGTAGAAGCACAATGGATTCCAAAACAAAAATTGGAATGGCATAGTATTAAGAGATGATAATGATGAAAGTATAAGTTGCAAACCGAATAACTAGGATAATTAGGATTAAAAAAAAAGTCAATGATATTTACTGAAAGGTCAAGTTATCAGAAGAAATTCAAAGTATTTCAAAGTAGTAAGAAATTTCAGACAGTGACACCTTTCTTGTTCAAAAAACAAATAAAATCAATGAAATTTACTGGATGGTCTAAGTTATCACAAATGAGAAGCACAACACAGTAGTAAAACGAATTTCAGAATGTGACACCTTTCTTGTTCACAAAACAAAAAAAATCAATGATATTGACTGAAAGGTCAAAGTTATCAGAAGAAATAAGAAGTATCACAAAGTAGTTAAAAATTTTAGAAAGCGACACCTTCTTGTTGAAATAAATAAATAAATAATATTTACTGAAAGGTTTAAGATACCTGAAGAAGTGAAAAGTAGCAAAAAGTAAGTAAAAGAATTTCAAAAAAGAGACACCTTTATTGTTCAAAAACCAAATATAGACGGTCACGGTACTAATTTATCTTCACAAAGTAAGATATCATGGTAAACTAGAAACAAAACATGTTACCCATTAAGGCTCTGTCAGAAATTAAAACCGAGAGATGATCATGCAGGTAATACCTTGTAATCGATTTCTCTATAATTATGGTCCAGTTCTGGTGAGAAACAACTTTCCATCATTGAAAACCTCAAATCAAACTTTATCATTAAATCTCTGAAACAAGAATAAATAGGATGGTAGACTATCATGAACAAGAATCCTTAATAGTTTATGCATCAATGCAGGTTTGCCACTGATGCCTTCAGGAAGACGAGTCAGGAAAGAAGAAAATTAAGAAGGTGTGGGTGTTTGGAAGACTTCCACAGAGACACTGTAGAAGAAATGGACCAGAGGTAGTTGAACTACATTTAAATTGCGTGGGGGCATGAGGGGTTATTGACTTGGACAATCAATTAAAGATTTCCAGTCTGGAAGTGTATGGTAGAAAGCATACCTGCGTAGATTAATGTTCGCGTACCTGCCTAGAGAAAGAATGCTTAAGAAGCAACCATAAATAGATAACATTAAGAAGGGCAGCTCACCGTGTTCCTTCTATTTCTCGCTAATTTATTATTTTTAACCTTACATATCATCTCACAATTGTTACTGCAAGAGCACAAGGGTTTCCGCTTGCTTCATGAAGTTCAAAACCTTTAATCGGGAAAAAAACTCTAAAATCATATAAAAAGAAAAAGAACTGAGTCGGAGTTTGTTCAAAAGCTATCCAAAGGAAAGAATTTTTTGCCCCTTTCGGTTAAAGCGACCAGTAATATGCTAACAAGAAAAGTTAGGGAAGAGAATCACAGCTACAAGCATCGGAAAAGGCTTCGGAAACCCCAAAAATTGAATCCGTCGCGTACCTGCTGAAATGTAGGTTGTGCGATGAGAATTCCAGCACCAGATTTAGCGAGAAAACTATCCCCCTTTTGCCGTCTGCTGATCCTTCGCCTTGCGCTTTGGATTCGGTACACGATCAACGAAATCCACTGCCGAAATGCGGCTGGAAGTACGGAAGAGAAGGAAGCAGTTGCTGCTTCGCCAGTTCCTTCGCTCTTCTTCCTCCTGTCGCGGCTTCAGGTTCCCACAGCGGCTACGGGAGAGACAAAAGTGAGTTTAATGAGCGTTCAGTGCGTCACAGAGAGCCACGTAATAAGGGCCCCACTGCTACGTCCAACTGCAGCGTGGTGTCGAATTAACCAGTGTTAGTGTAGAAATATTAATTCCGAAAATAGATATTTTTCAAAACGGAGAAAATTCCACTTTGCTCCCATAAAGTTCACAAATTTGTTCAATCTCTCATAGATCTAAAAAGCAAAATTTTGCATAGTGTCGAAATTCAGTACATAGTTATTCCTAATTTACTTTCTTGTGTTACCCAGAAATAGATTGGCGAAGGGACGAGTAAATCATCTTTTGCCAGGTAAGAAATAAAATATTTAATTTATTTATTTAATTTAAATATATATTATTATTTTTTACTTTTAAATTCTAATATATAAAAATAGTTATTACTTGTTATATTTGTTATAAAAGTCATCACTTTCCTATACTTGTAATGTTTGAAATTTATTGGGGCAAAATAATAAAAGTGTAAGTTACAGATCGGACGGCCTTTCATCACCGACGGTTGGAATCGGTTACCCGGTCTGTTTTTTCCGGTCATTTTTTACGATATCCTTTAAACACTATAATAGAGCTTCGTCGCCCTCCGGCGGACGGCGGGAGCGGCTAGGTTGCCTTCTCCGACGGATATCCGAGGTCCGGGCGGCGAAAGCCACTGCCGACGGGCGAACGAACGGCGAGGCAGCGGTCGCTTTCGGACTGGGGCTCCACGCGGAGTGGTAGCCGACAGATCGCTGGCAGTGGCCCCCACGACCGTCCGATCGATATCTGACGGTTGTCGGGTTGCCGGAAGGGAGCAGGCGGCAGAGGGTCCGCCACGTCGCCCTCAATCACGGTTTGTATGATTGGAATATTGTGACGGCGGATTAGCACGTGACATGGACATAGGATACTATAGTGGGCCTAAAATGCATTCAAAAAAAAAAATGACAGCCCAAATTCCCCCTGTTTTCTCACCTTCCAAACGTCAGAAATAATGATGAAATTTTTGGACAAAAATTTTTTAAAAAATGCTTCTTTCACCTCTTTTTCAAAAACATTCAAAAAAACATCAATATTTTTTTTACTAGACCACGTAAAAAAGTTCTGTATGACCTGTTTTAAACGCTTAATTTTCGTAATTTCAAAAAATACGCATTACAAGGAGAAGGGGTATGATTGGAATATGCTATGTATTTTTGGAAAATGCTGAAAAAAACATTCAATCTTATTTTAGCCTCTTTATTAATTTTATTAAAAGTACTTAAATTTAATTAAAATTATTTTAAAGCTATTATGACAATTATGGCATAACTATAATTATAATAACTAATTAGATTTAAATACTTTTAATTGAAAAAATATTTTGATATATACACAATTCTGATTAAATTTATTTTGTCATTTTATAAGAACTATGAGTGTAATTATTATAATTTATAATGGCTACTAACTATTGCAACTACCGTAACAGTATAGATATTTTTCAATTAAAAAATAAGATAGAGTGGTGTTTAATATTTTTTTAATAGAATTAATTGAAATACAAATTTCACATTCAAACTTAAACCAAAAACAAAAATAATTAGAAAGCCAATAACGAAAATTATTGATAAACCCAGTTAGCCTCTTATTGACTATCCCTGGGGGTGGTCGGCCCGGTCCCATAGAAGTTTCCCACCGACCACCAAGGTAAATCGGGAAGTACTCGTGATAGGTAATCGAAAAGTCTAATATCTCTTAGTTACGAATTCAATTGTGAGAAAGGATATTTTAATTATAGTACTTTAAGATTCTTGTATAATAAAATGGACGTAGTGCATACACATCACCTCACCTTTCCCATGCAAGGCTACCCCACTCACGCACTAAGTACCAGGCCCTCGGTCGACAAGCTTAATGGCTAAGTCTTCCTTTTGCTCTCCCCTTCTTCCTCATCACATACTTCAATAACTTTGGCCCCCACTGACCGATACAAAGACTCACTGTACCAGACGGAGTCCTCGCAATTTATATCAATGACTTTGAAAAATTAACAAAGAAATCCCCATGCATAGGATCACCACGTTGCTTTCTCGTCCCACTTTCTATAATTATTCCTTCTCATCCATGCACCACATGCCCTCTCTTCTCCCCCCTCTCCAAACCCTAATGGCATCTGATTCTCCACTATGAAAGTATGAATCTAGCTCGTCAATCTCTTTCTAAAAGAGAAGCCATCCATTGAGCTCTGAATCAAAAGCACGCACAAAGCAAGCTCAAAAGCACCATGAGTTTTCCATCTCTTCCTCTTTTTCTGCACCCATCGACAAAAAATTGGACGAACAAGGTGATCTCTTTTTCTTTTCCTTTCTTTTCTCTCGTTCTTTTCTTCTTCCTTATTAGCTTGTAGTTCACAACCGGAATGAAATTATAAGAGATCCGGCCACTAGTATCATAATTCTTAGTATTCTTTCTTTTCCAAAGAATAATTAGATCACTTTTATCATAGAACCAATACTGTTGATCACCAACCCCTAATCTCTCTCTCCCTCCCTCTCTCTCTCTCTAACTTTTCTTGTGTTAATAGAACTCACCTTTATCATCTCTCTTCGACATAGCAAGGAGCTCATCCTCAGCTCAGCAACAGCTTTGTCGTCGTCGTTGATGGCCAACATGAAGCTGGAGCTCCAGTCAGGCCTTCAGAGTCATCGGCGGTGGCAAAGATGGCTTCCAGGCCGTCGCCTGAGCAGCATGCGGTGATCGAGTGCCCCCGGTGCAACTCCACCAACACCAAGTTCTGCTACTACAACAACTACTCCCGTTCGCAGCCGCGCCACTTCTGTAAGACTTGCCGCCGCCACTGGACTCACGGTGGTGCCCTGCGGAACGTCCCGGTCGGCGGTGGCAGCCGCCGGAGCAACAAACAAGCAGCTGCCAAGCACTCCAAGCCCCAAACTACGACTGCCAACTACACAAGCTCGTCTCTCGGCGTTGCATCTATGAGGCCACCACCACTGCTAATTAACAACGATAACCACAGCCATAACCATAACCATAACCACCCCCTGATACATAATTTTGGGGTAGGGCAGCAGCTCCCTACGGTAGGGATGGAGGCGCAGCCTCAACCGTGCCCAAACCCATACACATCATTTGGATCGGAAGAGATTAATGTTGGAGCTACAGTAGTGAAGAAGATGGAAGAGATTGGATATGATCCTAGGGTTCAGTTTTCATATGATTCATCGAATATTAATAACTATAACGATATGTTTACTAGTGGAGACAGTGGAAGCATGAGCAGTTGCATTGCATGGCCATCAGGTACTTTCATGGATTCAGATCTGCCCTAAGGATTCAGGTACTTGTCATTGAGAAACCATGTAGGTGTTCCTAATCATCATCATCATCATCATCATCATCATCATCATATATCTTTTCATTACGAAATAGGGTACTAGGTTAATTATATTAATTATGGTTTCACTGTTATGTATGAATAATTTGGAATTTGTATGCTACTAAGTATCCATAATTTATGACCTTCTCATGTATCCTCAACTATCATCTTATTCATAATTCTAATAAAGGTGAGTGTTTTGTTAATTGTGATGGTTGACGTGGTAATAATGTTTTTTTAATTATAATTATGCAAAAACTCATGCATCTTTTGTAGAGATGCTTGTTTACTAGCAAATGAATATATGTATATTTCATGTACTCTTCAGTTGTTTGAGTTATGCCCTACGCCCAAGCTAGTTATCATTAATGTCGATCTTGATGTGGCGTGGTTATGGTTGTAGTTGTAGGGCTAAACATGATTTAGTTTTATGATCATCATGCATCTTGTACTAGCATTTTTTTTTTATCAAATATATATATATACATATACACAAGTGATATGGAATAATGGATTGACTTATTACCAAATTAACTAATTTGTGCTGTATAATTTATTTTAAAAAAAAAGATAATTAATTTTAGATCATGTTAAATTATTTTAACAATTTATAATAAATGTCATATTATTTTATATATTATACATAGACATTGATGATATGATGATCTCGTATAATTAATATGGCAAAACTCAAATAGTCACCCTAATTTGTAGTATTTATGCTGCCGCTATGGTTGTGACAATTGGCCTACCACGAAGAGGTTGAGCTAATGACATGGCATATACTCACATAAGAGAAAACATTTAATTAATACCTATAAAGGTCATAAGGTCATTTGGTCTCTGCCATTTCACACTTGACTTAGTTATTTATTTATTTTTACTCAGCTTTTCCATTTTATTGGATATAAGAACTTCCAGTAAACATACATTTGCCAAACTTGTAGCAAGCTAAGCTTTCATTTGATTCAGCTCCCTAACCCTTGTGAGTTTGAATGCAACAAGAAGCTGAAAACATTTCGACCTTATTGCGGTAAACTATACAGTGGCTACTCGAGATGATCTTGATCAAGTGAGGTAGTTGATAAACTCGGCAGCGGTAGCTACTGCACCGGCCGCGATAGTATCTTTGAAAACCTTTTCTTTGTTGTTGTTGCTGATGGCAGAAATAAGCAATCCAGTTACTGCTCCGCCCATCATTGCATTCTTCTGCAAAATATTGAAATAAGCATCAACTTCCTTTTCACTTCACTTTTGACAAGGAGATTATACCTCTTAAGTAGAGGAGTTTGTGACACCTCAATTTGGTCTCGAATGGCAGGTCAATTGCAGGTTGAATGAAGAAACTTTGTAAGCTTAAATTCACGAACTATAATTAATCTAGTGATTGAACTCGACAAGTTAACGGGTTAGTTATGTCATCTAAATGAATCCATAACAATAGTGTAAACCACCTCTAGGTATGAACTGATTTGCACTCATAAAAAAAAAAAAAAAATCTTGAAGGTTTGGATGAGTGCAAATCAGTTAAAAATTTTTTAACTGATTTGCACTCATGATCATTGAATCATGTGCTACTGACAGGATTAAAATTGAAAACTTTTAAGTTATCACGGCAAAAAGACTTCCAACAATCTTGAAGGTTTGGATTGCTGTGCTTTGCTAATTAATACATAGGCAATATAAAAGCATTTTAGATTTTGGTTCACTATAAGTTGAATGCTCAATTAATAGATTAGCAAACAAAACATTATCCCGAAATGACTTGTCCAGGATCCATAATAATAAAGGTGACAAATTTAAAAAGGATAACCCATGCTAACAAATGACTACCTGCTCAGATGGGTTGAGTTAGAGAAACAGATTGGCGTACAGCAATATGTAACTTGGACAGCATAAGAGAGTGCAAATAACTATTATCAAATCATTATAAAAATCCATAGATATACAAAACAATCAACTAAAGAAAGGATGAAATCCAGCATCAAGGAGTCAGAAAGATTACCCAATCCTTTGTGCCTCGAATCCTTTCCATGCCATTTTCAACTCCGACATATACTCCAGCAACAGTTCCTAAAACAACGTGTTGCCCAAACATATAGCAAAACTTAACCACCTATCAAAAACTAGAGTTGTAGTAGCATTGTCATCTTAGAAAAACAGCAAGGTATGCAACGAATGAATATCTATGATGAAATGCAGATTACCCCAGTATGCTCCTTCTTTACACATCCTCTTTAGCTGCAATGGAATCACAAGGTCAGTAAAACGATAAAATAGCTTCTAGTACTCTGCTATCGGGTAAAGGAGACACCCATTTGCAGATCAGGAAAAAGAGGAGACGAAAAGGTGGCAAGTATAGAGAGAACTTGCATGTTTGAAATGTGAAAACCTATTTATCAAAGTACTCTTATAGGTCTCGTAAACAATGTATCATAATGAGCATTAAACTTCAGTTGCCGCTAACTATGTCAGGGTTTTTTCCTCAAACCAAGGCGATCATTAGCAAAATAAACAAAGAAAACATGTATGCAATAATGAAATCCTAAATGCAGCACATGTTTTTCTAAACCAAGTCAAAGATTTAATTGGAGATTTAGTGTTAATGACACAAATATGGAAGAAAAACAAAGCCAAATCTAAATGAGTAGGTTAACGATAACTATTATTTAGTAGGAAAATTAACCTACTGGAAAAAACAGAGCACCAAAATACTATCTTTAATTACAATAATACAGTAGCTTTACCCAGAAAAAAATGTACTCATGTATTCTCCAAAATCTTGTTTTAGAAAGAAAAGAAAAGGTGTCTCAGAAAATAATTTCAGCCAAACATTATTTCTATTTTGATGATAACTTCTGAGAGTATGCCATGAAAGAGAAAAGATTAGTCGACAAATAAAGCATGCATCAAATGCTGATGAATTTTAGTATAAACAGAATATCATTTAGTACTTACAGCATCCTCAAAGTTGCTTTTGTTAACGCTCCCTGCAAAAGTTGTAATTGCATGTCACATTTATTTAAATGATTAAATTCGACGCTCAAATGCAAGATATCTCTTAATTACATTCAAGGGAGGGCATAAGGTCTAAATGGAGTATAATAAATCACTGTAGAATCTCTGTAACAGAAAACAAAATGTGTAGGTAGTAAAATGGGGCTTTCAAGTTGAAATATCTAATTCTCAATGACCACATGACATTAATATCCAAAGGTTGAGAAGCTAACTGGTAACAAGTTAATGACAAATCCATGAGTTAGTATGGAATTTTTCCAAGACATATTGTTGCAATTTTCACAATGCCTCTGCCAAAGACCCAACTTTCAATAAAGCATAGAGACAAACCAAAGAATAACCCAAAACTGAGAACACAATGTTGATTCAGCACCTTAAGAGAATGCATATCTTTGTAGAAGATGCAGAACTTCTTCACTATCGCTCTAAATAATTATTGCACAGACAGTAGTCCACACAAAAAAGCAGAGCTACGGCTTAAAAAACAACTGCTTAGTTCACTAATCTTTTTGTGTATCAACGAAGAGTTAGAATGAGATATTTTTGACATCTCGTGAGTCTTCACCAACTTCCTAGCCATATAGGGCTAAAGCCCTCTAATTGAGTTAATTCATGAAGGCAAGGGTTGGAACGGCTTCAATTTGAGTTGCACTCAACAGATACTACCCCACTCTTCTGTCAAATATTTAGCACTTTAACACCCATGGTTTCATGTTCTCTAGAAAATTGCATTGTGTAGCATGGCAAACTTGTGTCACTAAATCCAAGGTATAAAGTATGATGTTCAAGTGCAAATAACAGAGGAAGCAATAAAAGACAACACAAACGCTAAACACAACGGGTTGGCCAGCTCTATTTTGTTGGCAAGATTAGTGAATTTCGAGCTTGAAGGGAGGAGCAGTGGAGAATCATGGGCATTGTACGAGATTAATTTTCTTCAGATTTAGGACTAAATTCTCCAAGGCTTCCAATAATTGAATCTACCTCTCACATATTAATCTATGCAATTTGCATGATGAGTGTCTAATAAACAACAATGGGAATCCTATCCCAGATGAACAGGTAAACAACATTTTTCAATGCGATCACAATCAAGGCATCATCAAAACCACAGTTCATTAAGATAGCCGGTATCTCACACTATTAACTATCCGCCCATTTCGTAATTAACACGACAGATCACAGTAAATGGAAGTAAAATAATGGAATTTTCCTTCTGGTATCAAATTGCTGAAGTGGATTACACGCTGCCACTCCATGCAAACTAAAGCAATCACATCTGTTCAAAATGCAACAACAATTCTCATACGACACGTCAGTTATAACCCAACTCAAGGGTTAAGAGAAGAGCAACGAAACGACCTTTCTGCAAAAAGTGGAAGGTTTCCTCCGCTGCAACCCTAGAGGCGGCAACCTGGGCATAACAAACAGATCAGAAACGGATCCCGAAGAACGAAACTAAAAATGGAGAGGAAGGGAAACACGTATCCGATACTCACCGCTCCGATCTTGAGGAAGCCGTCGACGGTGCGTTTGAGGAAGGGGTTCCCCAAGTCGACGGCGACATCAATCCTAGGGCAGTTATTTGAGCTGGAGAACGCAGTCATCGGCATTGTCTTTTCAGATCTGATCGGCGATGGAAATCTGGAATAGGAGGGTGCAGACGTGCAGTGTTTACGAGGAAGGTGAGACGGGAAAACAAACGAGCAGGATGAAAAGACCAGCTTCAACGCCTGAAGAAGTGGAAGAGATGGGGGAATGACTAAAATACCCTCCAGGCCGAGATTAGTGCTTTGCGTGCTAATGCCGTTTAAGCTCACAACTAATTTTAATGATTATTTTCAGATAAAAAGTTCTAAAAGAGAGAATTGTTTTTTATTATTATTTTAAATTTCGATTATTTTGGACTTTGTTATCAAATCCATGTAGCTTGAATCAATATTTAAGCTCATTTGAGACGCTTTGGAAAAATAATTTATAAATTCCTCAAAACTGCAGTGTTTGCCATTATCTGCTGATGCAACAGGATTACGTAAACTTGACTGCCTTCTATAATAGTCCTCCTGATTAGGTACTAAGAGAGAGGATCATAAAAAAGAAATAGATCAAGAATCCGCTCGGCGCTCGCCCATAATGGATCATAATGGTCATTAATACTATTGCACTTGGAACCTTAGATTGCTGCTTGTATAAATGTAAAAAAAGTATTACAAACAAGTTCATACTACATTATGGTAGAGATAAAAAGATCTACCACACTCATCAAACAAAATTTAGAATGCACGCAATGAATTGCTCAGAAGGATCGAGGACCTCGCAGCTTTTGCTGGCTTGTTGTTCCCCACAAACAGGTGAAACAATTGACCATTGTAATTTGAACTCGAGTTACTTGTAGCTTCGTTTGCATCAAAACTCTGACAATGCTGGCTCCAGTTTATCCTATTGCTATTTTATTAGCAAGAAAAAAAATTGTATTGAATGTTCTCTTTATCTATTTTCACATCCGCCAACAGGAGACTCATTGTTGCAATCTGCTGTACACTTGACTCACGAACTGAGGAGGGAGAGCCTTCCTCTTTCTGACTTCACCGCCCGTTTCTTTTCATTAGCAATAGGCTTCAGCAACCGTTCAGACTCGATAGCAAACTTGAGGGAGGTTTTCAGGTTCTCTAGGTGCCCAACACACTGTCTATGATCAGTACCACTGATAGATTGATTAGTTACATCAATATTCAGTTTTCTCTCGTAATTGGAACACCACTTAGCTTGCAAATAAGTCAATGATCTCCACGGAGGCAGTGGCATCGAGTTCTGTTTGAGAGAAAATTTTGCAGCATCTACCATGACTTGCAAGAATTGTGCAAGTCTGGGCAAGGTACCGACATAGACCACTGGGAGAGATCTCAGCAGAGCATCATAAGATGCTACTGCTCTTGCAATTTCAAAGTGGCTGCGGAAGTCTATGTCAATGATCAAACGCTCAGAACCTTGAGAATCACTGAGAACTACATCGACATATTCATGTTCCCCTGTAGATTGATCAAAAACACATAAAAGATGAACTTTAACAGCTCAAATAATCTCAGGGATGAGCATCCTAAATAATAAAATATAAGTAGATGTACCTCCTGGTACTTTGTCAATAGACTCAGTACCCTGCCATTTCGATGAGCATACAGCCGCATCATAGCCAGAGAGCTTCAAGAGCTTAGCCAATGATTCCCTTATACAACTGGCATTGCATTGATCTTCCTTTATGATATAAAGGTCAACCTCACTGACAGAGAAAAGAAGGGAATGGACGAGAGATTGTAAATCACTCTCTATTGGCGACATACCTCGTTTATGTAACTGCATAACAAATCCCATATATCAATATTTTTGTATACAAACAAAACGATACATCCACGTTGTATTACTTGGGTTACTCAGAAGGAGACAGGATAATTTAAAGAGGAAGAAAGAGATATAATAAGAAACTATATTTCTTGTTATACTCGAACAGTTTAAGATAAATCCACGTCGTATCAAAAGAGAAAAAAAGAAAAGATTCCATTAAGTCTTAAAAAAAATTTAAGAAAGGTATAGAATGTTACAAAAAGAGTGATCTATGGATTTTGGATAGGGAAAATGAATAATCAATTGAATCAGATAACCATAGAACATGACAGAACCGATGCAAATATCTCATTCCTTGGGGGAAAAGTCTAACAAAAATGAATTTTTAGAAAATTTTCTACCTCAACATATATATCTTAATTGTGATTCAAACTAAAGATTGATTTGTTGCTGCCTTGAAGCTAAGCACATCCATCTTAAAACAAACCTGCATTTCATATACAACTCATATTGAAAGAATTATCTTGTCTCCACCTTCACAAAATATCTTTAGAAGCAACATATTTCAATTACAAAATAGAAATTCCAAAGAAGTAAAACAATGGATTTGGAAAAATAGCATTTTCATTCAAATCCTAAATGATGGCTCAAATAAATTTAAAAAAAAAAAGGTAGTTGAAAGAGCAAAGGTTCAGACTAGTGTCTCTAATGTCAATAAAACAAACTGATAATAGAAGCAGCTCTCATAATCCAAGCTCAGCCAAAGACTTCTAGAAGGCTAACAAAGCATAGTCCACGAGTGAAGATAAACAAACAAAAAAAACTAGGAAGAGAAACAAATAGCAGAATGCTATTCCAAGATTTATAAGCATCCGAGGCAATCATCCAGAAGAGCAACTACAAAACAACCATACTGTAGGAATACTTCATACAAAAATGTTTTCTAAAATACTTATGATCAGCATACATATAATTCATATCATAGCAGATACTTATTCAGTTGGGTCAATTGATGCCTTTTAATTCGAGCAATGGATAATCTATATCTACATCTATATATATACACAGGATAAACCAATATAATAACTATACCTACCTTAGTAGCTATACCTGAATTTAAATGTACTAAAACTGCACCCATTTTTCACCTAGAAATTTTTAACAGCAAGATGAATGTACTACATACTTACAAAGCCTAATATGTATGAGCTCTTGGTTCATTTTTTTACATTTAATCTGACTGTACTCTGAAGAGACAAAGCAGAAGTTAATTGCTTTGTTATCTGAAAAGAGATTAGGTTTGTAGAGGCATTTCTAGATAAGTTTTGCCACATCTGTGAAGTGAATATCCAACAATTTTTCATCATGCAACAATGGGAGGGGTTGCTTGTCTCAATGAAGGCCCTACACATGCACATGTGGACATATTTATGGTGATACAGCTCTGTTGACTCATGCAGAGAAGCAGCAATTTGAAACATTTAACATTATTTTACACATTTTTTAGTCAATTTTTTAAAGTGCTTTTCCTGTCATTCATTAGGTTTTTTTACCACTTAAGGTTTTTGTAAACCGGATATGTTCTTTTATGCATGACAACCATGTTGTGTCGCGTCAACGTGGGTACAAGAGAGAGAACCACCAAATCTGAGTAGCAAAGGATAAAAATTTACAATTTTTGTTGTATAAATATTATTTGCTATAGTAATGTACAATGTAGTGATCTAATAAGAAACTTAATTGATCTACAAAATAAATTACAATCTTAGATTTAGAAAATACGTGGTTTGCACATGAAAAAAGGGGACGATTTGATCTACACAAAAAAGAAATTAGGAATTAGCATTATATAATACAATTATTAATTAATTCACTACAAAATTAAGCTCAATATTTCTTCAAACAAGAATGCAAATTTTCAGATGAAAACAAAACCTAGATTTGTAAATAGCATATTAACTGAAAAAAAAAAATCAGTTTGATAAACTTAGAATATAAGATATTTATCAGATATAAATAAATGACAACTAGTGTGATTTGATAGTGTTTTCAAAATCAAAATGAGCAAGCAAATTCAACCAATTAACAAGGATCTGAAGCAAAATTGGTCTGATTCGGTCAATACAACAATTTTGTTTAGTAATATTGTATTCTGAATTAATTAAAAATAGGCACAACCATCAATTCTCCATTTGATAAAAAAAAAAAAAATTCACGCCCCATTTAAAATGCAATGTTTTTGAATGTTTATGTCATATACTTAGCACTCAGATCATTAAATCAAGTATGAAAGTTTTAAACCCCCATGAGTTAGCACAGCCGGTACCTGTATGAGTAGTTGCTCTAATAGGTCTTGCGGTCAATTTCCAGCGAGTGCAAAATGCTTCATTGGGTGTCCCCATGACCCATGCAAAGGGTCGTTACTCTAGGGCAAAATCCCCGGTGATTTTACCCCTTCCAGAGAGTGTGGGGCCGCCCTAGAGAGGTCGTTAAGGTGACAACTTCACTTTTTGTTCCAATAAGTATGGAAGTTGTAAGAATAACTAAGAACTTTTCTACATGGTCTAAATATTTCTTTACGATCTAAAACCAAGTTTGTCAGTTTTCACTTTTATGTGTAAAAAACTTCTTTACTTGCTTCCTATGATTGGATATTAGCAATCAACATCAAATTTCTTTATCGCTTTTTTGCTAAATTATTCTTTTCAACAAATCATGGTTCTAAAAAATCCTTGCTTGGGTTGCATAGTTGACAGCCTAGAAGGATTTTGAAGGAGATTGCAAAGTGACATTATATGATTACATATAACATATGCAGTCTTCATATGCAGTTAAGAAACTGTATTTGGTTCAATCAACGTGAACCAATTGATATGGACCCGTAAGCTTACCTTGTTTGGTAGCTTGTACCTTGTAAGAGTTAACTCATACATTTATTTTTCAAGTGATAAATACTCTAGATATGAAGAAAACTATTTTTAATATTTTAATCCTGACCGAATATGCCAAATGATATAATTTCCAGCGCACTTGGGATGTGCTAATAAAGTAATGAATCTAGATTGGCAACTAAGCAGTTAATATTGCGAAGTCCAAATGATATGCAGGACTCACTTCGTTCGAAAGGATTGATGCATAAATAGACATTCAATTGCATCTGCGACTAATTTTTCTATGATTACAAGCTGATTTAACCCCCGAAGATTAGAGTATTCTTATGCTAGTTATAGATATAAACCATTCTAAATATTTGAAAAAACTATAATAGCAAGTAAAATATAATCAACAGCAAACAAATAACAAAAGTTAGATGAAATAGAAGCCATAAGGATTTCAAAAACTAACCAGGACTTTTTCAGCAAGGTGAACAAGATCAGAGAAGCCAGAATCACTGTCGCTGCTATACCGTGAATCGGCACTTCCGCTTCCGCTCTCCCAGAATTCGCCCACCATCAAAGCCAAATCAAGCTCGTTCTCATGGCTGTGACCACCGATCTGAACTATGAGATCCCTGGAGGAAGTGCGCATCCGGAAGTCACCCTCTCCGCCGGCATACCAGGTCCCTGGGGACGCAGCAGGGAACCGCGGATCCAGCAACCAAGACCCCACCTTGGTCGGTCGACGCCGACGCGTTACCTCCGGGTGTGATCCTGCCTCCCCTAGACGAACCCCAAATTCCCGAGACAACAACATCGTCAATATCTCCTTAACCCTCCCACAAACCCTAGCTTCCTCGGCCCAATTTCTGAAATCGTCCGAAAAAATCCCAGATCACAATTAAAATCTGGAGATCGGATCTCTAATTCACCTCCTGCAAGATAAAAATAGCGACGAAGACGATTCCGCCGAGACCTTGCGCGATCCAAATGGAAATGAGTTTGGCAACGCCAAGAAAAACACGGAACAAAACGGAGGCAAAGGTGAGTTGAAGCAACGTTCTTAAATAGACTCCCAGCGGAATCTGAAATGACTAAAACGCCCCTTATCCATCTTTAATTAGAGATTGTTAACACCGCAGATAGCGAGTAAACGCCCGTACCTCTCGTAGAACAGCGTGCACGAGCTAAATCAAATTGAGACCGGTTGTTCTCCATCCAACCGTCAAATTCAGTTACCAGGATCTCCAGCCGCGCATAGAGACAGCAAGGACCGTAGCTGACCAGTTGTAGCGGGAGGTGGCGTCGGACCCATCAATGTCGACGCTGATCTAAAAATAAAGAAAATGACAAATTTGAAGTATTTGTTTAAAAAACAAATAATTTTATTAAGCAAAATTGCCCGAAAACGTGGGTGTTTAGGTAAAAATGACATATGCTGATGCAGGCATTTCTTGCCGACCAAGTCAGAAGCGGTCCAAATCAGTGAACCGGCGCCTCCTCGTGAGTAAATATTGCGTGGGCCGCACGGAATGCGACCAGGTCGAGTCAAAGGGATCGAGCTGGGGGCGGAAGCAGCTTGGAAACCTCGGGCGTTGGAGCATATTAATTGACCGGAGGAGAATATGCCGCGTCTCAAATTTTGCAGAAATTAATGTCAAAAACTTAAAATAAAATATTTATCTACTAATTTTTTTTAGCACATGATATAAATTAATGTTATATTTAGCATGTCCGAAATTTAAATTTAAGTTTAAATTGTATAGTAAAAGTAATCAATTTTGACTTTAAAATTAACTACGGATGAATTAAGTTTTTTTTCTCCTAAAATTTTAATAACGTAAATAGTAAAAGTGTAAAACCGCAAAAAACTTTCTCCAAATTTCAATCCACTCCCCCCAAATAAACGCGGCATAAAGGTCGGAGGGGAGGAGCTTCCACACATATCCAGACCGGTAAGACGCACCCACCGCCGACTCGGCACTCACGCGGGTGCCACCCAACGTGGCACACGGTGGGTATAGGAATTGATTAAATTAGTCCGACGCACACTCCACGACGATCGGATGGGCGAACCAAACGCACATCGCACCGTTGGATTTCCATCGGACTGATGCGGTTCCACCACGTTGCCTGGTAAGGCGCCGACAAATGAGATTGTTATAATCCCACGCCAAAAAGGACAAAAAGGCCCTCGTCCCTCTTCCTCGCGAGCTCGACGGGACTTCGCCTCTTCCGGACTTCGCCTTCTTCAAGGGGTTAGCTTTCCCTCCTGCTTCTCATCCCCCTGCTCGCCAGTCTTTGATTCGATCTTATCTGTTGCTTTATGGAAACTAAACTTACCACCTTTGCTTCTTTGTGGATTTCCAAAATGATTCCGTGAATACATAGGAGGAATCCTTGAAGTTTTGCTTGATCTTAGTGGGCGGATACTAATATTTTGACTCTTGTTCTTCCCATTAAGTTATCTTTCATTCGTTTTTGGTATGGAGATTTGATGCGTGCAGCTACTGACTTTGAAGGTTCTTTCCAGAATTTGAATTGTTGATTTGACTCCGCCTTTTGGGTGTTTTGTTCGTGGCGAAGTTGTAGGTTTCTTTTTGGACCTTCTGGTTCTTGTCTTTGTTTTGACAATGGGTAGTTCGTGACGTCTTAGGCTTGACGGCTACTTAACATTGCTCATGATCTATAAAAATTAGGTTTTGCAGGGGCTATTTCGGCTCAATGGTTATGGATTCCGGTCTTCAGGAATTTTCCGGCATGATCAGCAGATGGAGCTGTGATGATTCGTTCTCTGATCAAAACATTTTTCGGGCCATTGGATTGCAAGAACCACAGCCTTATCTAGGTTTTAGTAACAGTGCGGAATTGCCCCAAATGTCCTCTGGCACCAACACAAGTGCCAATCCCACTTCCAGCACCAGCACGATCACTGAGGGAGATAGCCCGGAAGATGGTGATATCTTCTGTTCAGACATGTCCCTTAGCTATATTAGCAAAATTCTCATGGAGGAAGATATAGATGGAAAGGCCAGCACTTATAAGGAAGAGTCAGCCCTTAGAGCTGCAGAGAAACCCTTCTATGACATCCTTAGCCAGAAGTACCCACCATCTCCAGAGCGACCACCGCTTGAAGTTCAGCAAAGCTTGGCGAGTCTCGACTTTACTGACAATCATGAAAATGGTAACTTATGTGCTATCAGTTATTGTACAAGTAAAGTTAATGGCTTTGTCGGTAATAACTTTATCGCTGACTCCAACAATGGCCATGATTTGAGTTCACGGTCGAGTTCCTTTAGTAATTTGTTTCCATCTCCATCGAACTCTTCAAACAGTATGTTCTTCAAAAGCAGCGAAAAGAAACCTCTCGTTGATGTTTCCACATCTCCCAGTCTGTTCTTCAAAAGCATGCCAGCATGGCATTTCAAGAAAGGAGTTGAAGAAGCAAGCAAGTTCCTTCCTAGTAATGATAAATTGGCAATCAATTTAGATGTTTCATCATCACAGCTACTGAGAGGAGATAGGCCATTCATTACAAAGGCAAAGCTGGAGGATAGAGAATCTCTCTTATATGGATTTAGAGGTCGAAAAAATCCAAGCCGAGATGACCTGGATTTGGTAGAGGGAAGGAGCAATAAGCAGTCAGCTGTGTTTTATGAGGGAGAGGTGAGGTCAGAAATGTTTGACATGATTTTGCTTTGCCAGAGAGGCAAATACCAAAAGAACATATCCGCCCTAAGGGAAGAAAAGCAGAATGAAGCTATCAAAATTGCACAGAATTGTTCCTCAAAAGGATCAAATGGTGGCAAGACACAAGGAAAGAAACAAACTAAGAAAGAAGTGGTGGATCTTAGAACTCTTCTTATACTTTGTGCTCAAGCAGTGGCAGCAGACGACCGCCAAACTGCTGATGAACTATTGAAACAGATTAGACAACATTCTTCCCCGGATGGAGATGCAACTCAGAGGCTGGCATATTGCTTTGCAGATGGTCTTGAGGCCCGATTGGCTGGTACTGGAAGTCAGATTTATCATGCCCTCGTGGCTAAAAGGACAACCGTCACAGATATATTGAAGGCCTATCATCTATATCTTGCTGCATGTCCTTTCAAGAGAATTTCATACTTTTTTGCTAATCAGACAATCCTTAATGTGGCAGATAAGGCATCCAAAGTGCACATCATAGACTTTGGCATTTATTTTGGATTTCAATGGCCATGCCTTATCCAGCGTCTCTCAACTAGGGATGGAGGCCCTCCAAGTCTGCGGATAACTGGTATTGATGTACCGCAACCAGGTTTCCGTCCCACAGAGAGAATAGAAGAGACAGGGTGTAGGTTAGCAGATTATGCCAAGAGTTTTAATATCCCTTTTGAGTATCAGGCTATCGCTTCTAAATGGGAAAATATTCGTGTCGAGGATCTTCACATTAATAAAGACGAGGTTGTAGTTGTCAATTGCCTATACCGCTTCAGAAATCTTGTCGATGAGACTGTGGTTGTAGACAGCCCTAGGAATAGGGTCCTGGACATGATAAGGAGGATGAACCCTGATGTTTTTATACATGGAGTAGTGAATGGGTCCTACAGTGCTCCTTTCTTCATCACACGCTTCCGAGAAGCTCTGTTCCACTATTCTGCTTTGTTCGACATGCTCGAAACAAATGTAGCACGCCACAATGAACAGAGGTTGTTGATTGAGAGGGATCTCTTTGGCAGAGATGCTCTTAATGTTATAGCATGTGAAGGCTCAGAAAGGATCGAAAGACCTGAGACTTACAAGCAGTGGCAAGCTAGAAATCTCAGGGCTGGGTTTGAACAGCTCGCACTCAACCCTGACATTGTGAAGAAAGCGAAGCATAAGGTGAAAACTAACTACAACAGGGATTTTGTTATCGGTGAAGATAATCGGTGGTTGATTCAGGGGTGGAAGGGAAGAATCATTTATGCAATATCGACATGGAAGCCCAATGATGCTTAGTATCAGAATCTGAAGATATTCATGACGCTGTACATGCATTAATCAGGAGATTAAGTTAGATTTGCACATACAAGCAATTCAACATGATTCATCTCAACCAACATTGACCAGGTAAACATCATTCACTGATTTTCTATCGTGTACTTCAACTGGAAATTTATGCACTCTGATTGATGAACAGATTCTCTGACTTACAAAACCTAATGAACAACTTGGAGCTGCTGATAACTGAGAGGGAGGACACAGTTGGATTGTTTCTAGACAACAGACAAAGGATATGTTAATTATGACCACCAGCGATTTGCAAGCTGTTGTTTACACATGGTGGATCTCTCATTGTCTAAATTAAGCATGCGTGCCCATGGTTGTAGCAGGGGACACGCACTAATAACTAATCCCTGTATTTAATTATTCATCATAGGGCACTTTACTGGTTTTGTTTGTCATTGAATAATGTAATGCATATATTATATGTTTTGAGGTGGCAATAGACGTGCGGAATGATCATTATCTTAATTAAATATAATTAAACTAGAAACCTTCTAGTTCTGTTCATAACATTTATTTAATAGTTCTAGTGCAAGTTTTCTGGTTGACCAAACTAACGTTGCATGGTAATTCCGGTTTTTCTTCTTACGATGTGGGTTGACTTTCTGATATTTATTGAACTGTAGGTTCGATCGGCTTGTATGCATATTCTATGCCTCGTTGGAAGGGGATGAACCATGGGATATTTATCCTATTATAGTGACTCTGTATAGGAAGGAGGTTAAAAATATTTTATACTCGTTAGAAATTGATTGCAGTAATTAATCATGTAGGTATCAACTATACCAATTCGTGGGGACAATGATAGTTTATTTTATGAATGATATAAAAGAAAATTTATGAATTGAAAATAAGATAAATACATCATGTGACATGGGACGATATAACAATTATCTTGGGGTTCTATTGAATCCATTGATTCTTATATGGGTCTTCTAATTTGACGGCCCAAGAACCCATCTTACGCCATTAATACTGTACATGCGGTTGTCAGAGAGTATTTCTATGTATAGATACGTAACATGTGTAGTAACGCCTTCATTATACCTATATGATTGATGTGACACCGTGTAAGCATATTAATGAGACATATTTGACTGATTGCAAGATAATACCTCATTAATATAGAGATTGTGAAGGACACTATAAAAGGGAATCCTTCAATGTTGGCACAGGTATGCGCGCACATCTTAGCATACCCATTTTCTTTCACTTTGTTGTCTTATAGTTGTTTCCTGACTTGATCGTCAGAATGACTACGTAAGGGACGATGCCATCTACTGACAATTTTTCTTTGATCTTCTTTGATCATGTGCTAGGGTCAGTTGAACCCATGGTGAGGTGTTCATTAGAGTTCTTGAGATATGCAATCTTTTGAACCAACCCACTAGCCAATAGACCATGTTCTTCTGGTTCGCTTTTCATAAGAATAGAAGTGTATAATTGAATGCATGGTTCACAATAATGATTTAATAATCAATTTTATCTGAAATAGATATTAGAGAGGCATCTTTTCAACCGCCAAAGTTAGCATTTGAC